>VXBJ01003465.1:257-98017 GCA_013400055.1 Nycticryphes semicollaris
CCCCCCAATCCCCATCCCCTCGTCCTTCCCCCCCCGCCGGCACCCACCCCGGGAAGGGCGATGCTCTGTATTGAGGTGCGGAGAGGGGTGGCGGGAGGGGGCACCCAGCGCAGCCCCTCTGGGATGTGGTACCCAAGTCCGGCCTGTGCCTCTTTGTATCTCCATCATCCATCCCCGTCCGCTCCGCTGGGCGATTTCTTCCATCCCACCCCGCGCCGAGGGTTTGAAATTGATGTTGTGAGGCCGGGGAATAAAGGCCACCGGGCGTGCTGAGCCCCCGCCGCTGACATCTTAAAAGACGGAGGGGCTGAACGCATCCATCCCCCGCGAGCCCCCGGTTGGGGGCTAATCACGCTGGGGGGGGCGTTGGGCTGAACGTGAGATAACGAGCGGGCACTCCAACGTGCCATCTATTTGTATTTGTATTCCTCATTGCCCCCATAGATTTGGGAATTAACGTTTTGACAGACGTTCCTCATCTGCTTATCACAAGAATGTGGGCAGGTGGTGATCCCATCTTTTTGTTGTATAATCATCGAGGCTTCCGCGTGATACGTGTCCCGCGCTTCTCAGTCAGCCCGGGAAAAAGCACACGTTCCTTTTCCAGTCAAATAAAAACCCTTGAACCAGACCAGTTGTCCATCAAAATTAATAAGTGAGCCTCGGGTTTTGGGGGGAAAATTACACGCTGAGGAGCCTGAAGATTGTGATTCTTATAAACATGTATTAGACCCTCGCTGGACGTTTACACCATGTCCATCGTTTCTCCTCCCAGCACCTGCTGCCGGGAGCTGCTACCTCTGTCCCACAGAAGTTGAAGCCTGGTGTGGTCTCCTTTCACCAGGATTCCCCGTGGTGGAGGTGCTGAGGTGACCACAGCCACGGCCACCCCGCAACACCCAGGGCCAGGCACCTCCAAGGAGGTTTTGGCAAAATTTGGCAGCTTTCAGCTGGAAAACGTGCTGGGTTCTGCGTTCTTCCCTTTGGCAAAAAAAACATCCCTCCACCGAGAAAGCCCTGCCTGCCTGCAGGAAACCTCCCCACGAAAATCACAGCCTCCCTGTTGTCAGGATTTCTTGGATTCCCATCATTAGTGACGCTGCTAACTGTCACAATATTATGGGCTGCTCCTCAGCGCGTGGACCTTGGGCCACAATGAGTAACAGCCATTTGCACCAACCGGGGACTCGCCCGTGGCATCTCAGCGGTGATTTTTTTAAGCCACAGCCACCATCGCTCTTGGCTTCAGCCAGTTTGCCTTGTGAAACGTTACGCACGCGACGAACGGGGACAGGAAAACAGTAATTGCTTCTAATAAATAATGTTGAGTTCGTGATATAAACAAAGTAAGTGACATACGTTGAGGCCAAAGACACGAATAATTATTTCATTACCGGAGCAATTAGACTACAGGTTGGAAAGGAGAAAGCTCTGAAGCAAACACCTTCAAGTTTAGCGGGGGGGGGGGGGGGGGGGCAATCCTCAGGTATGTGGATTTTTCTGCAAACTATTTGGATTGCGATCGAACATTCATCAAGTGTGAAATAGCCTTTGTAATTAGATGCTAGGAAAGAAGATACACAGTAGGTTCGGCGGGGGGCCTGGAACGATAGGTTTTTAACTTCAAATCGCAGCTTTTGAAACTTCCATTCAACTGCCACCCAAGCTTCAGCTCCTCCAGTACCTCACTGGTTCGTGCAAAATTCTGCACGTGCTTGGAATGGGGCAGTTTGGCTTCTCCCAGCTCGGGAGCAGAAGTTTTGGGGCAAGAGAAAGCCATCAGAGCTGAAGGAAGAGAATCGTCCTGTGGCCACGGAACAGACCTCCCTTCTGGCCTCTTTCCTCCAGATTATTTCTGTATTTTATCCACTTTCCAGACAGATGTTCCAGGCACGAAACTGTTATCTAAAAAGGCAGATTCCCCACATCTCCTTCTTCTCTAACTATATTTTAAAAGGTTGAGGCTCTCATCCGTAAGGATTAATTGAGGATGGTTGTGTGGATAACAGTAATAATAATAGGAGAGCAACAGTCCTGAAAACTTTATATTAGGAGGGATGCTTGCAAAGCAAAGCAAAATCAAACTATTCCTCTCCCTCTCCTATTTAGTTTAACCTGTCAGTAGCTGTAGGGAAAAGTTTCTTGGACTGGGTAGGAACCAAGCCCTCCCAGCATGATGTGTTTTGTGAAATCAAATGAATTTTTTTTTTTAAAAAAAATGCACTTCTAATGAGTTCTTCCAATATGGGAAGTGGGTGTCTGGGGTGCAAGGGTTACGTGGCGCCCCTTTTCCCTGGCAGCCAGGGTTCACCTCCCCTGCTGAAACGCTGCCCCTCCCTGCTGTTGCTAATTAACCTCAGTGTTCACTGTGCTCCTCCAGTGCTGCAGCTTTACCACTTAGCAAAATCTAACAGAAAGTCTGTCTCTGCAATAGCTGTCATTATTTTTAGTGGGATTACACGCTTCTCTTGTGAATCACCTGGTTTCTGGTAGCAGTGGGTTTGGGAACGTGGTGACGTTCAAATACCTGCCCCACGTGTTGGCTTCCAGCAGCTGAAGGCACCTCACATGAGGCATTCCGGCCACCTGGAGCACAATCCCACTTCTCCTCCACACTCCAGCGGCGCATCAGCCTGAGCACAGCACCCCCTGCTCCACCGGGACCCTCTCAGGACCTGGCAAGGAATTAAAAAAAATAAAAATTAAAAAAATAAAATCTGTGATCTGTTTTTCTTAAAGAGGTTGATTTGAAGATGGAGATATGGGCCTCGGTCCTGCGAAGACGATGCTGCGGGACGGCCTTTATAGAGCAGGAGGGGCTTCAGCTGGATGACTCCGGGCACATAAACTGAAGTGCATGCATCTCCCTCCGCAGGTTTAGTGCGAGTGTCTGTCGAGTAGAACACAGTGGGTATTTTCCTGCTCCAGGTGTTTGTGTGACTTGGTTACTCGGTGCTATGGAGGAACAGACAGGCACGAATCCTGCCTGGACCCTTCCTGGAGACTGGGTCTGATCATTGGAAATGAAATTTCTACGTTGATAACGCCACATACTCAGCACCGCTGTCAGTACCCCGTTTATTTTTTACCAGTTTTTAAACGTAGCTGCTTTTGAATGACTGGCTTGGCTAGTTTATAATGGATATTCGTTAAAATAATCATCTGTGTTTAAGAAGGTGCTCTTGTTTTTTTACCAATTGGTGCCAGCAAACGTGCATTTTCTACCAGTGCTGTTGATCTAGAAACTTAAGCCTCGAGTTTGGTTTAAGTGTCTCTAATATAGGTACCGCAAGCAGGAATGTGAATACATTAAGGAATTTCCCTTAAAGCTTTTTGGGTGTGCAAATTTGGAGCCCAGAGAAACGAACTGGTTTATTTTACTGCTTATACTCGGCTTTTAACATTAGCACTCAAGTTTAACTTTTAAAATTAACTGGGAGAAACATATCCTTCATTTCACTGTTGTAATTGATGCAAACCAGGGATGAATTTGTTCCAAAATATATTTGGTAAACTCTTCTGTAACTAAGCATTTAGAAGACAGGTTGTTTTTCTTAAAGTTTTGACCTCACACCGGACTGACACGGGGATACAAGCGCCATCGAGCTCAATTACTTCTAACGGCAAGTCAAAAACCCAACATTGGGTATTAATCCTGTAAAAGTAAATTCATTAAGAGGGTGGTTCAAATCACTTTTTGTATGATTCACCGTAAGGACGTCACCCAGTGTGAAGGATCGCACCGCTAGAAAAAGCATGGCTCCTAAGGGCAGCACATGATCTTCATTAGATCAGTAACTCCCCTATTTTAGGCTTAGTTTTTAGTATTTTATTACTGTACCATTTTTTACACATTTAAAAGGTTTGCACTCTAGACCTGGAGTTTGGTAACATAATAGTATTTAACTTAATGTAAATGAAAAGGACTCATTTATGCCACAAGTTCTCTGTAGGAACCCGGAGAAAGGAGGGTGAATGGGTTTGTCTTCTTTTACTGGTTTAAAAGCATGGGGAATCTTGCTTGGCACAGAAAAAAAAAAAAGAAAAACAAACAAAACCCACAAGCGGAACCAGAATCAACCCAAAACCACACGTCAGCTTTGATTTTGGAGGTTGCCAGGAATAATACTCAGTATTTTTTCTTCCCTGCTTCCACTGGAGTATTTTGAATGGGTTTCGTAGGGGAGATAGCCCTAATTTGTTACTGTATACTGATGCTGCCTGGGTATTTGGGGTGCTGGGACCCCCAAGCTGTGATCCCAAACTGACACGGGAGTTTGTGTGTGCTCTACAGGGGATCTGAGACCCCAAATTGTCTTCCTCTGTCCTACCCTGCCCTGCCTGCCCCGGCGGTACAGAGGTACAAGCCAAGAGAGGACTTGCACACCCACGGTCACGGTGTACTTTGAGCTCCTCCTTGGAAAGGTGCGGGTTATTCGCAGTCCGTGCAGAAGCCCTCTCTGTTCTTTCTAATTCTGACAGAAACCCAAGCCTATCAAAAACCCCCAAAACTAAAATAGCCGCTCTCCAGCCTTGTGCTCAGCTGCCTCAAAGAGCCTCAAGAAGCAGTTGGCTCCTCTGGGCCACTAGCTCCCAGCCCCGGCTGCCTCCTGCCGCTGCCAGCACCGGCGTTTGTGCAGCTGCAAGGTGAAGTGGATCAGGGAACGGGTCCAGCTGAATGCTAATGCTGGGGAGAAAAAAAAAAAAGAAAAAATAAAAAAAAAAGCTTATTTTAAGCTGGATGTGTTTCCCAACCTGGTTCTGCCTTCAGCCGCACGAGCCACGTGCTGGCAGCGGGGAGAGACTCAGGCAGCCGGGGCAGGGAGTGCAGGGCTGGTTTTATGGCTTGTGCCGTTTCAAAAGCATTTGCCAGGCTATGACCTCGCTGTTAATACATTACTGTTTCAGGGCACCCTGCAGCAGAGGTTACAGCGCCAGGTTGTGGGTTTTTTTTTCACTCCCAAAATCATGACGCTGCGTTTTGCAGGATCCGTGGGAGAAAAGACTCCGGTGGTGGTCGATATTTCTGGTTTTTAAACAGGGAGCCGTGGTTGCGTTGGGGAGACAAGCGTGGGATCGCAGAGGGGCTGCTGGCAGGGAATGGGATCCCCCCACGTGTTATCAGGACCACGTTAATCCTCTGCTGGCATTGACTGCAGCAACAAGTGTGGTGTAAAACCAGCAAATCACGTGGGACGCTCTAATGCTATATATAAAAGAACTTAACTCAATAGTACATCGATTGTAATAGTTGTTTTGTGATGTAACTACGGTCTCAGTATCATACTTCCTTCACGTTAAATTAAATATGGATTTTGACTGATTTTCACAAATGTAGGGGCCGGCTGATATTTTTCATAATATGTTGGTGTTACCCCTTTCTCGGCAAATTTCTTCCCGTTGAGAAGGAGCTACATGCTGAGAACGCTTGAATTGAATCGATGATTAGAAAGAGGCAACACATATTACTTCTGCCCTACTACAGACACTGAATTCAGCATCGGTGGGAAGTTCTCAAACCCATTTCCCTTTGCAAACACGAGCAAAAGGATGCAAACACACAAGAAATTTCTCTTTTGATACTCCTGTTGGGTTTTTTCTTTTCCCCCTTTATGTGGGTGAAATCGTTACGCAGGTTTGTTGGGGTGTTATTTTATTTCTTTTTCTTTGTTTTTTTCTTGTTTTATTATTCGTATATTCTTAAGCAAGGAATTACAAGCCTGGAGGAAAGCCTCACAGAGTGCATACATGTTTGTATACCCCTTCTATGAAACACCTTAATTCCGCATGAGCAGAATTGCTCTGCTGATACAACACATGGCTGATGGTTAATCTTTCCAGGAAAGTTTAATGAAAGGTTCTTGAATCAATCTGTCTGGTTTAAAGTTTGAAGGGCATTTGGATGCGCTAACTTGATGTATGTGCCAGGTGTTTCTAAACAAATAGTTATTAGATAAAGACACATAGTGCCCTTCCCGCTCCCTCCCCCTTATCTGCCGTGGCCTTCCTCAACGTTCACCTTCCATAAACGCCGGCTCGCTTCAATCGCCCGCGCTCCCAGCGTACTTTCATATCTTCATGGGGAATACTACAGCACCCAGTCTCCAGTTCCGTATTTGTTACTGTTTTCTAAGCCAATTATTGGGAGATTTAACATTATAATGCCAGTAGAAAAGTGTTCTCTAACAAAACGAAAGGGTGAACTGGGCCTTCCAGGTAATTTGCCGTTTGCTGGGACGCTGCTAATTGCCCTGCGTGGCCATTAGTGGCCTGCGTGGTGGTTGAAGCGAGACACGTGGGTTGTCTTCCTCAGCTTGCCTGGACCCGACCCACTGCCACCTTATTTGAGCTGTCACTCGCTGTTTGAATTACAGTCCCCACTGGGGCATCATCTAGGATCTGGCTAGAAAAGAGCTGGCCAAATTGGGTACAACAGTCCATAAAACCCTCAGGGGGGTGGGAGAGGGAACAGGGAATGAATATTCACCATTTTTTATAACACAAGAACGTATCAAATCACCATTAGTTATCAGATTTTAAATCTGAGAGTCTTTTCTCATTGTACAATATTAAATCGTGCAACATCCTGCCACTAAAATGCTGTGGAGCCAAGTTTATACCGTGGGTTGAAATAAATTCATGGGCTACAGGTCCCTCAGTGATAACTGCACGTGGCTATTTAGACACAGTCTCTGGGTTCAGGGTACCCTCATACTGCTGGGTATTGGGAGCCAGAAGCTTTTTCTCAGAGTTTTCCCTGAAGCACCCTCTACGGCGACCCCTGTTAGAGACAAGAGATGGGGTGAGGTGGACCAGAGCTGGCCCAGAGAGCAGATCTGACCTCGTCCTTCTGACGCTGACCGTCCTTGGGAAGCTCATTACAGTCCCAAAGCACTGCAGGCTGGAGAGCCAAAGGAAATACTGGGGGAAAATTGCTGAAGTGATTCACACCAAGTCCCTTGGTAGGTCGGGGACAAGCTGGGTTTCAGCAGTCCCTGGCCAGCAGCCTGTCACCACCACACCAGTCTTTAATTTTTATGCTAATGAGGAAGTTGCTGGCATAAAGCTGAAGCAGTGCAGCTCTGAACGAGGCCCTCCAGGGATGTAAGTGCCTGGAAGGCAAAAGTTGCATTTCATTGATAGTACAATTGCGTCTTAAATCTCTGCGGTCACCAGAGATGTAGCAAGCGTGGTGTCAGCTCAGGACGCAGCGAGGTGAAACACAGATAAGGCAGCACCCGTGGGATTCTGGGCATTTAAATGGTGTCGGTAGAGTACAAAGGGGCCCGAGCTGTGGGAGCCTTGTACCTGCTGCTGTAATCTAAATAACCCAGACTGACCCAACACGGGCTCCTGCGACAGACACCGTCACCAGAAGGGACCATGAGCCACCAGCTCTAAGTGGGAATTTAAAAAGGGACATCATCTCATGGAATCATAGAATGGTTCGGGTTGGAACGGATCTTAAAGATCATCCAGTTCCAATACCCCTGCCCTGGGCAGGGACACCTCCCACTAGACCAGGTTGTTCCAAGCCCTGTCCAGCCTGGCCTTGGTCTCCGAGGTCCATCAGGCATTTGGGGATGATTCCACCCATGCACGAGCAGCAAAGCTCCCTCTGCTCACCCTTCCTCTTCTTCAAGCATTGCTTATGGGAAAACAAAGCCCTGTAGCCAAATCTCAGCTGATCTTTCCAAAGCTGCTCGGTGCCAGACTGTGTGCTTTGAAGCAAAGGACAGTCCGCCCGAGAACAGCTCTACTGTTACAGCAGTGACAGCTAGAGAGATGATTTGATTTGATTTGATTTTTTAAACTGAAGCAGTGATACACTGGAGGTCCTACTGTGATATAATTACACCGGTGTAAACACGCCCTGTACCATCTTGCTTATTTTACTTTCCCAATTGGAACAATCTGTGCTGGTGTATGCATTTCTTTTAGTGATTGAATCGTGTCCCCACAAGGATTTTTCACTGCTGCAACAGAAAGGGTATGGAAGCAGCAGACCTTTGCAGTGAAGACAGGTCCCTAGTTTCTAAGTAAGCATTTTTACCTTTTTTTGTTGGCAATAAATAAGCCATAGGAATCTGGTCCTTTAAAGAGAAAGATAAAAGGCACAGAAAATCTGGTCTCTCCTGTTCCTATTTCCTGATTAGACTTTAGAAAAGGGCAGCCAGAGAAACGCCTTCAACCTTCACTGTTAAATCCCCAGGAAACCCCAATGCCCAGGATCCGTGGTCAGGAAAAAAATCTCCAATAAGACAGAGAGGATGGATGCCCCTCTTTGCTCCAGCGTCTTCCTGGAGGCACATGATGGAACCAACCTTCTGCTGGGTCCTGCATTTTTGTATCTGTGCTCTTCTGCCTGGTTCTAGTAAGAGATGTGTCTGAGCCTTCCCTACATCGAGCTGTGTTGGCTCACAACAGCACAGGCAAAGAGGAGTTTCAGAAAGCAGGAGTGCACTGACATATTTCCACATAAATTTTTCTCTGTGCCTGTGAGAAGTACCTTAGATATTGACACTAAGCCAAGCAGAAAGAAAGTTGCTCATTACTGGAATTAACCCATCCTCCCTTTATTTCTACGCGTTATTAAGTAGGAGAATAACTCATGTGACTAACTCAGTCTGTGGACTAAACTGAAAGCCTGGGAAATTGTTTCGGATTGAGCCTAGGTTTGGTTTAAACAAATAAACAGCAAGTACAAAAAGGGAAGAGCTAACTCTGAGCCAACCCAGAAGGGGTTGTGTCATGCAAACCGGCATTTGCCTTCATTCTCTGCAGGTTTTTATTTAATTCAGATAAATATCTAAATGAAATTTCATTTTCCAAACTGAAAGAAGCATTTAATCTAGAAAACATCAAACTAGACAACTCCGAAACTTTTTAATTTGGGGCTTTTCTTCTACATGAGGCTATTTCCTGAAATCATGATGAATTTGCAAATAGTTTCAGCTGTCCCAAAATTACACTTTTCAGCTAACAGCTACTTGTCTGATGAAAATCACTCAGCTGTTACCAAGGTCTTGGCTAGCTCTGGCTGTTACATTTCCAATGGGATTTTTCCACAACAGTTAAGCAGGAGCGGCTTGGGAGTTTAAATATGGATAATTCCCTCCATCCTGTTGCAACTTCTGCAGCTTCAGCGCTTCCCTGGCTCTGGCGTGCTCTGCGCTGCAGGCTGGGGACATGCACAGTGTCCCTTCAGGGGACAAAATGCAGCATGTGGGATAAATTGCAAAGGAGATACCAAGTGTAACTGGAGGGCTTGATGGAGGGCCACTGGTGGAAGCTGGGGAGGGTTCAGCTGGGTCAGGAGGACAGGCTGGGAAAGAGGTGGAGGACCTCTGAGGGAAGAGCAGCATCCTGGCAGCTCCTGTCTGTGAGCTATCAAATATAAATGTTATCTAGCGAGGGGGGGCTGGGGGGAAAGAAAAGGCTCTAAAATCCCATTCTACACACATTGTGTTTTGAGTAAATATTATTTTAGCTATCTAAAGTATTCAAACTAATCACGGCAGTTTCCTTTAATGCCTGCCATTCCAGACACAAGGTTTATTTACTGTAATGTAATACATCTTGAGGGAATGTCATATGCAGATATTAGCAATTAACTCATTAATCTAAAAATCACAATTCTTGCAATTAATAGAGCACTGCACAGTCACTCTAATTACAAACTCTGCACAAAAGGCCAGTCTCACAGGGAACATGTAGTCTCCTAATTAGCTAAGATTTCAAAGGCAGACAGAAAATTGAGATGTTGAGGGTCAGGGAGGGAAAAATGTGAATCCACTACACTGTGAGCGTGTCTGACAGCGGGACTGACGAGCAATACATAAAGAGTCTACTTTGGTGAAGCCTTGGGGGGTAGCACTCATCCACACAAGGCGGGCGTGGGGCCATCTGCCAGCAGTGGCGTGACTTACTTTGGGGGGAGACACCAGCAAAACTCATTTGCTCAGAGGTGATGGTGTCCCTTAGCTCCTCTAACCAGGGAGCTCCCAAAGTTTTGCAAGGTGCCAACGTAGCCGTGCTCAAGGGATGCAGCCAGTGATGGAGTTTTATCTGCTGGGAGACCTACAGCCATTTCTGGGGATTGGGGATGAGGAGCATCTCCTCAGGATGCTGGTGAGCGACACAGCATGTTCTCCCCAAGTCTTGCAAGATGCCAAGTGGCCTGGCTCTGGTCCAGCGAAGCACTTACGTATGCGTTTAACTTTAAGCACAGGAGTAATCCTGCTGATTTCATTAGGGCTACTCACACGCTTAAGGACTTGGCTGATTTGGGAAACGAGCGCTCAGCATGAAGCAGGACCAAGTCCTCTGTCACCAGCCATGACCTTGCAAAATCTTTCAGCGTCTTCATTTTTCTAATTATACAAATGGAAGCAGTAAGACCTGCTTCCCACTGTGCCTCGACACCAGACAGTGGGGTGGACACGAGTGGAGGTACCCACCTGCCTCCAGACGGGCCCTTCTCTTTCCTGAGACACCAGACCTGGCCACTGGTGTGTTTAGTGGTCGGGTGTCGCAAATCCCAGCAGGAGCATTGACCCCTGGGGGTCACAGACATGCCAGCCAGAGCTCCGGACAACACCCCGAGAGATGCTGTGGGAAGCGTTTCCTCGGCCAGGCCTCCACCCAGATGCTATTGTAATCTTTATCTTCAAGCGAGAGACAGGGAGTCTGCCAGCGTGCGGCTGGTGTTGGTAGAAACCGTTGTCATAAGCTGACTTACAGTGGAAAAAGGCTGCGTAAGACAATGCCTGTTTGACTTACAAAGTAGAAATGCGATTGCAGCACTCACTTCTCTTCCCTTACGTTGTGTTCCTGTGCTACAGCCTCCCGAGGAGTTTAGAAACTCCTGGTTTTAGTCCCAAAGAGAGTATTTTTTTTCATCACAGTTTACTGATCATGTCCCAGAGATAAAATCCTGTGTTGGTAACAATATTTTTGGGGGGCACCTGTTTTTTTAGGGGGCACATCCTGTTATCCTTGCTTGCTGAAAGGACCCTTCCAGATCAGAGCAAACAATCCCCAGTGGGTAACCTCATCCAGGAGCTCTGGAGGAAATCACCACGGGCATGTAACAAAGGTGGGAACCCTCTTTGTGGGTGGTGGAAGGGACAGATCGGAGAAGTGAAGCCACTGAGCTTTGTTTGCCAGTCTCATGCAGCCAGGGCAGGGGAACACAGAGGAGAGCAGAAACATGTCGCATGGGCCATTTAAACTTGAAACTTAATATTGTTGAGTCATGGAATCACAGAATGGTTTGGGTTGGAAGGGACCTTAAAGATCATCTATATCCACCCCCCTGCCCTGGGCAGGGACACCTCCCACCACACCAGGTTGCTCCAAGCCCCATCCAACCAGGCCTTGAACCCCTCCAGGGATGGGGCAGCCACAGCTTCTCTGGGCAACCTGGGCCAGGCTCTCACCACCCTCAGAGTGAAAAATTTCTTCCTGCTATCTAATCTAAATCTACCCTTTTCCAGTTGGAAGAAGTCGTTGCCCTCCATCCTATCAGTACATGCACTTGTAAAAAGCCCCTCCCAAGCTTTCTTGTAGCCCCCCTTCATGCACTGAAAGCCTGCTATGAGATCTCTCCAGAACCTTCTTTTCTCCAGGCTCAACATCCCCAGGTCTCTCAGCCTGTCTTCATAGGAGAGGTGCTCCATCCCTCTGAAGTCAGTATTCCTAGAAGACTTGGTAAAGGATAATAAGAATTAACTAGAAAAAGACTGAGAATAAAAGTTGAGAAATAAGAAAAGAGTCCCATTGGGGTCCCTGTTCCAGTTAGTGCCAAACCTGGGCTCACACCTTTTTATCATTCATTGGGCAATGCCAGTAGCTGCTGGTGCTGCTGTGGGATAGGAGACCATAGTTGTCCCTAGGGTGCACTTGAGAAGTGGTGAGAAATGTGGTTAGTGTGAGGAGAACATTAATTTTTCTGGAAAGGTGGAGATAACACTTAAGAAAAAAGTTTTGTTAAAATTACTGTCTCTGGATTGTTGTTTGCTGGGAACAGAGAAGGTGATTCGGATGTATTTTTTAATAACAAAGATTGCTGGAAGTGGGAATAAACCAGAGTTATAGATGTGCTTCTTGTAAGGATGAGCTGAGGGTGAGTTGTGCCCGGGGTGACGCAGCCCAGCTCTCTGGGGCTCTTGTCCCCTCTCTGCCCTGTCCCTCCCTGCCATAACCTACTTGTGCCCGACCGGCCTCTGCTGAAGGAGCGCTCGGACCTGACCTACGGACACGGCTGTGGAGAAACTTTGATTATTTAATGGTTGTAAAGCATTTCTGGGTCTTTGCATGAAAGGCACAAAGGATACAAAAAGTACTGGGAAGAAGTCCCAAGGATGTGATGCTTATCTACAGATAGACTAAAAATTCAAATTTTCTGTCTTAAAATGTTCTTTTTTTTTGCCTCTCGCACATGAAATTGTAACTCCAGAGTGTTCTGTTGCAAACTAAGGACATTAACTCAAAGGGCTGAGAAACCAGAGTAAATCTTAAACCCTCTCTCCATTGCTGTCACGTAATTAACCTCATGTTTTACCAAGATTATCTCCCCACGTGAATTATGAGAATAATAAGGTTTCAATACCATTCATTCAGTAATTAATCTTTGCAGGGAAGAAACTTCATTTCAAGTGCTAGTTAACTATATGTAAAATATTAATCAGAGTGTTCTACTAACAACGGGCCACTGGATGCCACCCAGGACAGATGAAATGCGACCATTCACATGCACTTCTCAAAAGCAGGAATTTTATCCAGATGTTTCAAAACTCTTAGGAAAGCCTGTAAGTAACAGAAATGCTGAGGGAAATCGTGCTCAGATTTAAGAGTACAGTATCACACTGCGCATTGTGGAAAAGAAATGAAGAAGAATAAAATGTAAAATACTGCTTAAAGTGGAAATGGAGCAATCTGTCTTGGGAGACAAAAAAGATGATAAAAAAAGAATTGGTAAGTCCAAGCTGGCAGTTATTAGAATAGCAAAAACATAGTGCTTATGTACATAATGGTTTAACTTAGATTAAAAACCATAACTTATCTGAAAACACTCTCTTTAGTACTTCGGAGGTTAAATATGGTTCACAGCAGCTCTCACAATTAAATTGTTTTTCCCCCGCTTCAATAAAGTATATTAAAAATCATTTCTTGAAAAGTAACAAAAAGATGATTATTTTGTTTGCAAACGGGCACAGTGTTACTCCTTTAAAGGGAGAACATGTGCAGAACACAGCACTCGCACACCCCAGGGCCAGAGGCAGGAAGCAAACTCTGCCCCTCTCCTAAGGCGCAAAGTGTTTCAGGAGCTTAACCCGAGGCGTGATACCACCTGCACTGAAGGAGATGAATCCTCCATCTCACCCAGGGAGATGCTCTGGGGAGTTCAGCCAGCCCAAAACCATTACAGCTGTGACAATGTCGGCTCCTTGCGCCGTTCCCTGCTCAGGGATGGAGCACGGAGGATGCTGGACTGTGCTAACGTAGGACACATCCTCCACTACCGAAACACAGGCAGCTGATCTGCCCGTTTCCATTAAGTCTTTCATTGAAGAAACTACACAACATCAACATCCTGCACCTGAGAGGCCCAGAGGAGAAGGACTTGGGGGTGTTGGTGGATGAGAAGCTCAATGTGACCAGGCAATGTGTGCTGGCAGCCCAGAAAGCCAACCGCATCCTGGGCTGCATCAAAAGCAGTGTGGCCAGGAGGGTGGTGGGGGCGGGATTCTGCCCCTCTGCTCCACTCTGAGGAGACCCCACCTGAAGCACTGGGTCTAGTTTTGGAGTCCTCAGCACAGGAAGCACATGGACCTGTTAGAACAGGTCCAGAGGAGATCATGGAGATGCTACAAGGGCTGGAGCCCCTCTGCTGTGAGGACAGGCTGAGAGAGTTGGGGAGTTCAGCCTGGAGAAGGCTCTGGGGAGACCTCAGAGCCCTTTCCAGTTCCTAAAGGATCTCCAGGGAAGCTGGGGGAACACTCTTGATCAGGGAGGGGAGCAATACGACAAGGGGGAAGGGTTTTAAAGGGAAAGAGGGGAGATATAGATGAGACATGAGAAAGGAATTCTTTGGTGTGAGGGTGGTGAGAGCCTGGCCCAGGTTGCCCAGAGAAGCTGTGGCTGCCCCATCCCTGGAGGGGTTCAAGGCCAGGCTGGATGGGACTTGGAGCAACCTGGTCTGGTGGGAGGTGTCCCTTCCCAGGACAGGGGGTGGCACTGGATGGGCTTTAAGGTCCATTCTAACCTGAACCATTCTATGATTCTGTGATTCTATGATCTGCTGTGGTATGTGGTAGAGGAGGGAGAGCCTCGGAGCCCGAAAGCCTGGGTGGCAGTGGTTGCTCCAAGGCACTAATCCCCATGAGTGTACATTCTGGAGAGCAGCTTGTTCCAGTTCTCTGTGTTTTACTGGTGGTTATTTTTTACAGCATTGCTTTGCTTATACAGTAGGTTTCATTTGTTCATGGTTGATGGGAAGATCTGAGATTTATAGCCACCTCTTCCTTCTGGCTATTTTCATTTGGATTGGGATAGTATTAAAAAAAATTTCCTAGGCTAAGAGTAACTACAATATGCAATCCCCAAATGACTAGCAGAGTCATCTGCACGCTGTGAGAGCAGCTATAAACACACAGTTAGATATAAAACTCATGTTTAAAAGTGGGAAATTGGAAGGGATTGTCTCCAGCAGGAAGGTGGGTTCCTCAAGCCACACTCTGCAATTTCACATTGCCCTCTCCCTCTTTGCCACCCACCTGCTCCCCCACTCTAGGATTTCTGTCATCATTTACCTGGGAATTTCCATCACAGTAGGTAAGGGTGATGCTCCAGCTTTTCTCTGTGGCAGGAGAGAGTTGCTTGGGAAGCACTCTCACACCTCCCTTGCCATGGCCACTGATTTCTGACACCGTGTTTGTGCTCCCCTGGAGTGGTGCCTCACCACGAGGACATTGTCATCCTTTCAGGGGACACAGGCGCACACAGGGTGGCCCTAAGGGGAGGTGAAACATTTTTTAATCTGCCTCAGAGCCCTGGCACTGTGGTTACAGCAGCACATGCCATGATGAACGGGTCTGGCTGGTGTCACCAGCATGACCATCTCCTTCATGCAGGGCTCCCCATGTTGGGTGACACCATCCCAGCTGGCCGACTTCAGTGGCAGACAGGTGTCATGGGTGAACCAAACTCCAAAACAACACTAGTAGAGAAATACAGACTTTGAGAGCCATGCTGAGGGGGAGCATTGATGGGGAACTGGCAAAACCACCAATACTTTTCCCAAACATATGCTCTGAAGGTGCCATGAAGTACTTCCATGGATACAGCAGTGCAAGTTGTTGTGAACCACTTGAATTATTACTTCCCTAACAAGAGGATAAGATTAGTATCACAATTCCACAGCACTAAAAACCTACGTCATATGGACAAATTCTTTCTGCCGTCATGGAAGGGACCCACACTGGTTGTCCCATCCCCAGTACCCATGAGCCTTCGGGAGGACAAGAGCAGCAGATGTCCATCTCTCTGTGACCCAACCTCTGCTCCATGGAAGAAGGCAGCAAAGAAGCGCCAACTATTCGCATTTCTTTCCCCTGCACTGGGAGCTGGGTGGCTCCATCATGGAGGTGACAAGGTTAAAAAAGATGGGGAGAAATGGGAAAATTCCTCCAGGCTTCATTGTGGATGTAAAGGGCCCTCAAGGGATTAAAATACGAAGATGGAAACTGTCATCTATTTTTGGAAATGTTTTCCTCTCAGGGACTAACTCCAAGGCTATTAATCAGCATAACAAGAAGAGGAAGAGACTCTCAAAGATCAATTGCTCCTCGCTGGAGAAGTAGTTCAAAATAATTGTATATGTGTTGGGGCTCTTTTTGGTGTAATTGAATGGTACCAAAAGAGTCAAGTATATTTAAGGGATAATCTCTCCTGCGCTGTAGTGAACAAAGCAATAAACGCCTATTGAGATTGATTAATCACTGAGGAGGTGCCAAGGAGTTTAATCCATCCCAGAAGTCTTTTATGACAAGAATCCTGCAAAGCATCAGGGATTATTATTATGCAAGAAAACTGCTAGAAAATAAAAAATTCCCTCTCTTTGAAATATGCAAATATTATGTTTCTGCTTCCACCTGCAGGAAACCACCCCAGAGGTTTGGATAAGGATCTACCGGTAAAACTGACTGGGGACAGGAAAGGTTCATGCAGTGTAATTCCTAGAAAACCGTCTCCTTCCTTGTTTGCCCTGTACTGAGGTGGATAAAGAGGAGGAGAGCATAGAAAGATTCTTTTGATTATAAAAAAAAAAATATAAAAAGGCTTCAACAGAAAGTCTTCTCAGTTTGTAAAAACCAGAGCCTGCCCCTTTCCCTCCCCAGCAAACACAGCCTCCCTTGCCCAAAGTGAAAGCCTTCCTAATGTCCTGGGCCACGTGGACCAGACCTCCCTGTTTATCTAAGAAAATGCACCAAAATGGAGGGAAAAAGAGAAAGAGACACCCAGCAAAACATGTGCCGAAGGATAAAACCGAGATAATGTCACTGGCTTTAGAAAACTGAGGGGATGGCAGGGTCTCGCTGGGGACCACGCTCACGCCTGCTCCAGAAGATGCTGAGCCAGGTTGTCCCCCAGCTGTGACAAGCACATTCACAGTTCGTGCCACAGTAATTCAAGCACGCAGAAGCCTTAACCAACACATACAGGTGACCCTAATAAAAACCTAGCCCATGTCAGAAGAAGTTTGGACATCCAGAGCTCCCAGCTTTGTCCCTTCCTTCGACAAGAGAGGTCTGAGTCCAGCTTGTCACCCTTGGGATGGGAAAATTGCTTTTTTCTGATGAGAAGCCCTGACCTGTCTCTGGCATCACTGAATCTGTGGGGAATCGGTGGGATGAGGGTGCTGCGGGCTCCTGCCCTTGCCTGGAAGGCAGTTCTTCACCTGGCAGTGATGCTGCGCACACCTTCCAGGAGAGAGTCAGTAGAGGAAACTGGTCTGAATTTGAATAGTAACCACACTGGGAAGATTAATAAAGGAGGTATGGTCACCAAGGAGATCTTATTCTTATGCAAAAAAAGAGTGCAAACATAGAAAGCACAGCTGCTGTTTCACAGGCTAGGCAAGAAACTTCCAAAATCTCTATGTCCAGGCTCCATATAGGAGCAACTCACAGCTGCTTCCACAGATTTTTGTCTTCTTGCCTCTAAGCAATGCTGAGTGCACAGAAGAAAAGTATTTTAAACATCCCAGCTGACAAATCAAATGCAAACAGGAGAACATAATTTGCTTCATCTTCTTGACCTAAAGACAGGATCCCTACCATGAAAGCACATGAAACAACAAACACCTGATTTGCTCCTGAGGCCCTTTTGTGAGGAAGGGGATGTGCCCTTTCATCTACCGCATCTTGGCCTCTGATGTACAAATCCCCATCTCCCTCCGTGCAATGCAATTTCCAAGGCACTTTGGCTTGTGATTAAAAAAAACCCCACACCCAAACCGGTATCAGGAGGGTCTGCAGGTGTTTTCATCCCCACACACCCATTAAATCTATGTTTTCCAGTCTTTCTGGACCCCACTCGCTCAGCTCTGCAGCACGTGCCTTGGGAATAAGCGGCTGGCTCGGAGCGAGGGGGTTGAGGTCATGCAGGAGGGATGGGCCCAGAAAGAAAAACATCAAAAGGAACCAATTGAACCCATTTTCAGCTATAAATTGAAATGAAAGGAAAGGGCCTGGTTCAGGAAAGCATCAGTCAGCAGGGAAGTCCTTTAGGGTGTCCATAGTGGGGGGGGGAGAGGGGATCTTTCCTGATACTAGAGTTGCTTGAAGGACAATCAGCTGGACATTTCCAGACCCCACATAAGCTAAATCCTTTTCTGCACAGAGTATCCCACAGTATGCTAACTGTTTTCAAAAGAATTTCTTCTATTTCATGACTTCATGCTCTTTTCTTAATTTGGACTTAAACACAAAAAAACCCCTCATCCCATTAATTTTTTTGACATGGCCAGGCTCTTCTGCAAGTCCTTGGTGCTCCAGTGTTTGAGTGTGTCAGACCCCACACTCAAAGGGCCACTTGCTCACACAATTGTGATTTCTGATGCAAATTTAAAACAAAAGCAAGACCTTAAGTCACTTGCTTCCATCCATCTCAGTATCACGAGAACCCGAGCTGTGGCTGCTGGTTTGGGGTTTTTTTTCTTCCCATCGTTCTCTTGAATATAATATTAACAAACGTAATTACCTACACACTGCAGCAAAAGCCTTCAGCTTCTGGATCACAAATATTTGATCAATGCTGACCACATTCAAAAGTAAGAATGTGTGGTCTGCCACCAAACTAATTACCAAGTATAAACTGTAAATTGATTAACTCTAGAGTTCATGGCTGCAATGCCGTGAATGCAAACTTCTCCTCTGTACCTGCACTGAGAGTCAGAAGAGTTTTCCCAGGATCTCTCTGGCTGCACCTCAATCACATACCACCCAGTGGTACAGCCAGGAACTGTATTTCCCCTTTATTTGGGAATATCTGGTAGATGCAGCAATATATCCCTAAACTCTATTTTGGGAAGGACCTTCTTCTTCCAGATTCAGCTCAAAATTCCACTAACTTCTAATGTGCTTCATGAAAAATGGTAGCTCAAAAGAAGTCTTTATGACTTACCATAAAAATCTGCATGTGAAAGCATATACTTCTCCTTACTCAAGTGTAAAGGTGCACTAATAAGGTACAAAGGCAGGGCTATAAACACGGGAGAGATATGGCCATCACTAGGTTCAAAACCACGAAGGGCTGTGCGCAACGAATGTGTTTTCACTGACATCATGCAAAATGAAATGAAAAGACATAATTAACATGAAAGCACCCCAGGGCTTGGCTGTGGGCCATTCTATTCAGCATGACTTTTGCCATCAGCTTTAAAAAGTGCAGAGTAAGACCCCAAAGGAGACCCAACAACCTGCTGTTCCCGAAGCTCGGGGTCTGCTCTGCAGGGGCTGCTACACAGGCATAGACTCTGCTTGCGCAGGGTCTATCAAGAGTGTTTTCTTGGTCAGTACCTAGACCAAGATGTTTCAGGTTTTATTTCTGCCATCCTGTGTGACCCTGGGAATGTCACTTAACTGTGATAGAGTCTTGATAGACTCTGCTTGCGCAGGGTCTATCAAGAGTGTTTTCTTGGTCAGTACCTAGACCAAGATGTTTCAGGTTTTATTTCTGCCATCCTGTGTGACCCTGGGAATGTCACTTAACTGTGTCCCCAGTCATACACTACCATTTGTGGTCGCCAGCTGGACTTTCTAGCAAGGCAGGATGGAGGATGCCTTTGTACAATGCGGCCCCAGCACTGGCTGACACCTCCGTGATGCAAAGGCACCGGTATTTTGGAGCAGAAAACATTTTTCACATGGGATAAAAATCTTATTTAGCCTACTTGATTGGGTAGTGCTTTGAGCTGCACCTACTCAGGAGTGAGCCATCTCTGCCTCTTCCATCCTGATTAATCTAATATGAACAATAAATATTAGTATGAGAAAAGTCTGGAAATTGCTCCTTATCATTACTTGTACGTAATAGAAGGGTTTAAAATTAAATTCATATTCTCTTCACCTTCTCCTGAAACATAGCTGGTATTTGATATCAAGAGATTTTTCCTATTAAATTAATCAGAAGTCGTCAAGTTCTAGGTAACGTCTGGGTTTTTGTTTTTTTTTTTTCTTTTTGGACTAACTTCAGAATTAATACCAGTGAGTTTGAAAAGGGTATGCATTTTTCATTATGTCAGATGAAAAGAACATCCTTCCTATTTGTATGATAGTGCAATAAAAGACATCACCAGTGACTTCAGCTCCTGGGTAATTTTTTACTTGTCTATCTGGTTCATTTTTCTTTGATCAAACAAAGACTAAAAATACTGTGGCATTTTACTACTTCAAAACTCAGACATACGTGGACTATATCTTTCCAAGGGAATATTGGAAACTACTGTACATTCGAATTACCTGAACTCTGTGGTTTCTGGAGAAGGACCAACGCACCAGGGGTTACAGAGCTGCAGCATCACCTCTTACAGGGTGTATTGCAGCCCACCCTGGTGCTGCCACCCCCCCCCCGACACAAATGGGGTTGAATCAAGCAGTGTTGGGGTAGTTCCAACGCCCTATCTGTATTGCCCTGCTATTTGAAAGTAATCTTAATTATTTTTTTCCCACCAGAGGAGAAAAATTAAAATGTCAGAACTAGCTCAGGCTCCTTGGTTGCTTCATCATTCCCTCCAGTCACCCGACCGTTCATTCTTCCCCCGTGTCACCTCCTCACTTTGTCTTTTGCTTTCTATCTTCTTGCCTTGCTTATCTTCAACACTTCCCCTAATCCCACTGACTTCTCTATCATTCTTATTTACTTTCCTCCTTTGTCTCCAAAATCAATGGCAAGGTTCTTAACTCTTGCTGCCTGGACTTCCTTTCCTTTATCTTGCTTCCTCCCCTTTCTACAGCTTTGCGTTCCCACTTCTCCTCTCTCCACTGCACGTACGTTCAGCACTTTCTGCAACAACTCCTCATCTTTTCTTCCCTTCTCCATCCCTGTCTCTTCACCTTTCCCTCAGCTACCCTGGTCCAGCGCCTTTCCTAGGGCTCTCCATCCCTTCGCTGAGGCTGTGGCTCGATGACATCCCACACCCTGGAGCTCTTTTGGTCCACAACATCTCCCTTCCCCTCTGTCCCTCCAGATCTCTCAAGCCCCTTCCGGAGCTTCCAGTGATTCCAGGTGGAATCATTCATTCCTGCCTGACCCTCTGCTCCCAGCTGTGTGCCCACATCTGTACCTATCCCTTCAAAACACTTTTGCCTTCATCTTCAACTTTTCCGTCCTCACCTTAAAACCACTTCGATTTCCACGATGAAGCTTTCCTTTCTCACAAAGCCTTCCCTGCAGCCTCTCCTCTTTCTTCTCACCATTAATAATCCCTGCTCCCTCCTTCATCTAAACTGCTCTCTGTCTCTTGCCTTTTTTAGACTGTAAGTGCTTTGGGACAGGGAACATGGATCATTGCTGTTTATAAAGTGACTGGTAAATTTTGTGACACTGTATAAATATTTTCTTTATTAATTACAGTCTCCAGCATGAGGCTTTTCTTCAAAAAAGGTCTGTAGAAAGGAAATACATATTTTGGCAGCATCTCGTCGAGTATGTTGACCTCACTTTATGATTTCCCTCCCAACACAGGAAAGCACATACCACAGCGATTGCTATCGTTGCGGCAGACACGCAGCCCTCCTTCCGCACGCAGGCGATACAGACCTATCTGTTAACCTCCTGTTTGTCTCCACAGCATCGCAGACCGATTACGTGATAACGTTTTAAGTGAGGGTGACATTTCCTACACCTCAGCTCCTACAATTAGATAAGAGTGTCAGAGAACATCATGCCGGCGCAGGTAAGGAGGAGGGAGGCATTAATCTTCCCCGGCAGCAGGGGTGCCGACCGTCTGTCAGGGCTGGAGTTACATTTTCGCTTCATTCATTCGCTCGACATGAGACTTTCTGTGGTGCTCAAGCCCTTCCTTGTCAGCAGGAACCAGCTGAGGAGCTCATCTCACGGATATATCCTCATCTGGCCAACATCTTCCTCATGCGCTTCTTACCCATATGGCGCTACCGAGTTCGAGAAAGATCTCTTTTGGGGTAAAAAAAAGGTGTCTCTGGGATCCCATATAAGCAAAACACGTTTTCTCCTTTGAGTATCCAGAAGTGTTGACCCATCAGTGCAAACAGGTAGCATCCCTTCAACAGGCACTGCCTGCCAAGGAGAGCTTCCCCAGCACACCCAGCCCGGACTCTGCTTTTTAGATCTCTTGGGTTTGTATCTACTTTTGAGCAACTTTGATTGTCTTAAAAGCTGCTGTTGTTTCGGTTGTACCCACTTGGATGGACCCCGATGCCGCTCCCACCCTGGCTGAGCTGGCAAGTGTGGGTCACACGGCGTGGATTTAGGTGTGTGTGACACGGACAGCAAAGAGATGGAGCATAGGGGAAAAGCCAGGGAGGAAATACATGCCCTTGCCAAAAATACTCTAAATAAATCCTGCCACAGGCAGCACAGCCCGGGCTCGACATTGCCCAGGCTCTTCTTTCATAGCTCCCCACCGTTCTGTGCAGCTCTGCCTGTGCATCCAGGCACACACAGTACGATCAATATCCTTACACTCGCACAGTTACAATCACATTTTTGTAGGGAAGTAGAATAAATTGCATCTATAAAAGGCCCTTTTCCTCACTATGACTGTTCCCACATTAGGAACTGTACCAGTTATAACTATACCGAGCATCTAAATATATTCCAAAAAATCGGCTGCCTTACTCCAATAGATGTGTATGAACCTCAGAGAGACCTCGCTGCAGTACTTTGTCTGAGTCTTAATGAAATATTGACTTAGTGCTGGCACTGTTTCAAGAGATTACTTGCACCTTACCCTAACCAGTGTAGTATCAAACGCCTAATCAAAGCACAAATCATCACAAACAAATAAACAAACATGTTTGATTGCTTTGCAATGTGAGAGTTTATCCAGGCTCTCCCAACCGGGATCCTAGAGGTGAGGTAAGCCCAAACTGACAGATGCTGGGTTGGAAACTGTAATGATGGGGACCCAGCAGGAAAAAAGTACACATGAACTGTGATTTTAAAGAGCTGCCGATACCTCAGTGAAAACTCTTATGTTGGAGTGACTGTTCATTCTGAACAGCTATTGAGCCCATCAATACCTGCGCCTTAGTGCAGAAGAAAGGCAGATACTAATCTCACCCTTGTGTTTTATTCACCTCCATTTACAAATTTTCTTCCAGAAAACAGATGAATAACGAAGTGGTGATACACAATGATGCAGAAGTCAAACACGGAGCTGGCTGAGAGCTGTGTAGGGTCTCACGGTGCCAAAATGACAAATGCAAAACAGTAGATTGAATTCAGTCCTGATCTGCTCAAAGGGAAAAAACCCCAAACCCAGCCTTCACTCTGTGTACTCACTGATGAGCTCTTCTTCAGCTATTACCACTTAGAAAAGAGATCTGAGAGCCACTGCTGATAGTTTGAAGAAACATCAGTCAAAGCTCATGGGCAGCCAGAAAGGCAACTAGAATATTATAAGCATGTGTGCCTGAAAGCTCATTTCATTTTTCCAGCTATATAAGTTGGTGTAATAAAAAGTGTAACGTCTGCCCATGAAGTCTCTTCCACCTGTATCCCTGGACCATCACAACCGCAGCAAAACACCACTAAAGCAGACAACATCATTACGCCACGCTATAAATTCATGTGTGCTCACCTCTTGAATGTTGTGTGTGCTTCTCCCGCCACTCAGCTCAGAAAAGGAGATGATGGAAGGGGGAATAAGATAAAGATCGGTAAGAGAAGAGCCTGAGTGGCAGGGAGGGGGTGCAATGGGAGCGATTATGTTACTCAATTTAAGTGAATGCCAAATGAAACTTTGGAGCAGCAGATAAAGCAAGTATCAGGAAGCACTTGTTTTCCACACAAAGCCTATTTCAGTTGTGGAACTCATATGCCTTGGTGCATCAGCACTAAAAAACAAAGTAGAAATTAATGGATTTTAAAGGGATTAGACAAATTTACAGAGGACAAGTCCAAAGGATGGATTATGCCTCTTTCTTCCTCTTTTCACTCCTCTAGTTATACTGCACAGAGCTGCAATGACTTGTTCCTCCTTCAGTGGTCTCACACCTCCTTCAGTGTCCACAAGTGCTGATTGCTCTGTGCTTTTTAATTACTGTGCAGATTCGACTTGATGTAGCTTCCTGCTACATCTGTTCCATGAAGAACATGATCAGATATGAAGAATATATCATCAAGTAGCTTTAGTAGGCATCTGGCTCCTTAGAGAGAGCAGAGGTAGTGAATGGAAAGTATAAATGGTGACACATTTGGTGTCACGGTGTTTTCTTTAAACCACTTTCTCCTGCCAGGTGATCCTGGTGTCACATCAAAAGCACACTTCCTTGCTGTCCTCATCTTCCTTCAAAAACCCTAATTTTCCCACAGTCACCAAGACTAAGCTACCTCCTGGAACCATCACTACCAGGAAAACAATATTTATCTATTTTGTATTTATTAACTGCCCCCACAGCAAAGCTTTGCCCCATTTGTTCGTCTCCTCCATCTGTTAAGCCTTGACTGATGGAAAGATGCTCGTAGCTGGAAGTGCTGGAGCTGGGGATCTCGCGGAGTCGATGCGTGCTGGTAAGCAACTGCGTTAGTAAAACCAAATCTCTGCCTGTGCAGCTGCTGTAATTTTAGACGAGAAAGAGCAATCTCAGAACATGGGAAGCAGAGCCCTCGTGTTCAGCCCCTCCACAGCTGCTGCCCTTATCAGTACAATTACGTTTAAGGTTTTGCACGGTGTGGGATAAGCAGCTTTAAGTCATCTGCATGTAACCACAAACAGGGAGTGTTAAAATCAGGATTAGGATGGAGGGTCTTCTTGGCTTCACTCCTGCTCTTATATAGTCCATGGTTCATTAGTACAGAGGAACAGAAATGCTGGCTTTGACCTAGGATTTGGTCCAGTGTCCCAGAGCATGAGATTAGAAATCTCTTCCAAAATTATTCCTCATTAGCCTTCAAAGTCATCCTGAATGTTTTCATATCCGCAGGTCCCCACTGCGGCTCAGTTCAGAGGGCAGCCAGCCCTCTCTTCCCTCCCTGGAAAAGATTTTCCTCCTTTGGGGTTACCCTGCACAATTCCCCTTCCTGCCAGTGGGAGCTGTGTGTGTGTCTGAGAAGAGAATTTGGCTGCAGAACAGTATTTTAACTACTATATTTAACATATTGTATTATGACATTTACAATATTTCCCCCAAAGCTCTTCTCAGATTGAAGAGAAGTGACTACCCGCATTATGCTGGCCCTTTTTCCTTCTTGACTGACAGTGAAATTAAATCAGTTCATTGCTTGTATGTTGTACACAACTAATTCTGCTCAGCATGGTTGAGCAATAGCTGATTCTACCAGACACCCCATCGACTTCCCCAGAGCCTCTTCCTGCGAGGGAGGGCTCGTCCTGAATAATGCTGGGGGATCTCTCTCTGCATGTGAATGAAGGTCTTCGTCACCAGGGAAAGTTAGGGGGCTGGGCTTTTATTTCATTTTGGGGGAGGTTGTCTGGGTTTCTCTGGGTGCCTTCATTCATTTGAATGTAGTTGTGTCACGCTGCATTGGAATAACATTTACAGCAAAATCTGTTTCATTTGATGTTAATTATTTAATACAAATTCAGTTATTATGCCATGCCCCAGTAGCACACAAACTGTTCAGCCATAAACAGATGAAAGACTACTTCAGGGGCAACCCACTAACGTCTGGAGACGTGAGTCAGAGAACAGAGTCTTGGAGAGGAGGAGGAGGAATCTATATCCAAGAGTAACTGAACACATCCCTTTTAATCTAGAAATAGGACTATACATTTCAGGAGATAAATTAGCCTTCTGAAGTGTTTGGTTCTGTAGGCCTCAGAAGAATAAATTGGCGCTCACAAATTTGTAGGAAAGAAATAGTTCATGGAGACAAAAAAAAAATAATATTAACTTCAAAACAAAAGCATAGGAGTGCATTAATTTCCCTGGAGTCCTTTGGAACAGTTTGGATTGTTCTGGTGTTATTCATACAGCCTTTAGAGCAAACTATTACAACTGGAAACTTCCCTAAATCCAAAGCCCAAGCTATGCCTTCAGTGTACAACTAGAGGCAGATCAAAATTTTGCAGATAGCTCTCCAGTGCCTTCAAACAGACACGGAATGGCCAGAAGTACTGAGTTGAACGCTTGAAAGTTGTTTCTCTTGAGAATTTGGATTCTGAATCTAAAGTATTCTTCCTAGTGCAGATTTGAGGACTGCATCTGTTTCAACTCCATGTTGCCCCAGACCTGGAGTACCCAACTCCTCATGTCCCCGCTGCAACGGCCTCTGGCTCCGCAGAAAATTCAGGTTCACTGAATCGCTTGATCTGGTAATATATATCTGGTAATACGGTCTCTAGGGCCTATAAGGTACTTTAGGATCTAATGCTGGGGATCCTGAGCATCCTCTGCTGAACCTGAGCATGGACCTTGTCTTAGGTACAAGCACAAACTCTGCACAACACAAGGGTTTAAGGGCTACAGCCAAAAGCTCAGATCTCCGTGATATTTAGACAGCACAGTTATGTTAATGGCATGGGGATAAGCATAGTCTGGTATAACCTTTGCAGAATTAGGAACCCAAGCAGCTCCAAGAATTTAGCTCCCAAGTTTGTCCCCGCCCAGGGCAAGGGAGGTTGGAACTCGATGATCCTTAAAGTCCCTTCCAACCCAAACCATTCCATGATTCTATGAAGTTACATTTGAAAATGGGACAGAAGTGGCTCAGAGTGGCAGTTTTTCATAGTTATTCCTCCCTTTGTGCCTTCATTTCCCACCTCATCCTCCAGAGCTGGTTTAAGGACAATATAGCATGTTTTAAGGACAACAGAGCACTTGGCAGCACTGGGACGTGTTGTTCTTGGTGCTGATGGAGACCAGAGGGCTGCTGGAGGTAGATCCAGCCTTTACCTGAGCCCTGTTGGGGAGGTGCCAACCCCAAAGCCCAGCAGACACTTCAGGCACCCGGGAAGCCGTAGGAACTCTTTTAACGTCCGCCCCTGTAGCTGTCACGCCTGTCACTGCGGTTCACGGGAGACAGCTAATCAATAACCTTGGAACCCAATCGGCAAATAAAAATATAATCCATTAAGATGGCAGAGGTATTTACTTGTTGTATTTACACCACGGAGAGCTGCACTGTCAGTCAGTGCTTCCCCTTCGCAAGATAGAAGCAATTTGTGCAGACTGATCCCAGTTTTCTCATTAATATGTAAATGAGGCATGCCAGTTGTTAGGTTAGAAGAAAGCTGTCATGTTTATTGTGACAGATTTAATGGATGTGTTTGGATTGTGCATTCAATGTGTTTTCAAGAGCATGTCTTATCTTTGTTTAGGCAGTAAATCAAACATGTAAACAACAATTCATTAGCATCTGTCAGAAGCTCAAAGCTACATTGTTATAGTTGAAAATCTCCCCAGAGGTGAAGAAAAGTATATCTGACTTATTCCAGATTAGTTTGAATATTTTCTTTCTGTTTACCAACTTGTAAGTAATCATTGAGCCACAAAATAGGTACACTGGGATAGCACTAGGGGTCAGACAGATACCAACCAAACTCCAGGAATCCAGAACTGGTCCAGGAAGCACTGGTCAGAGAGGGGACTGCAGCCACCCACCTCTGTCACCATGAGGGACTTGGCCAGTGCCATGCCCAGGTTTGTAGTGGTGGCTGTAGGACGCTATTTAATGCCTTGGATTGAGAACTCTCCACCTGAGCTACTGAAGCTTCACCCCTTGGATCACCTCCAGCAGCTCAAGCCCAGCACTGTCACGTAGGAAATTCTGGTGTGGGATGGACGGGATCTGTGGGAAAAATAATCCAGGTCCAGCTACAAGTGGTTTCCAAGAAGGTCAAGGCTGGATTTGCTAGAGCAGAGAAGGATTGGACCTCGAGACTCCCAGGTGGTTCATCCCCCAGCAACATCCCTCTCTCTGTCCTCCCACATCCTGCTCCTCTCAATGGCTTGAGGATTATCGTGCTCCATAGGATGCCTCCTATCAGAGGTCTTGATGTGCTTTACAAACATCATCTAAACCTTATCACAGACCCATGGAATAGGAATTACTGTATCCATGTAACAGATGGCTCTGAGGAAGGAGAGAGGTTAAATAATTTGCCCAAAGACACAATTTAGGCACAGCTCGGGGGAGTAAATGGGACCATAAAATCATAGCAGGACTCCAGCCCTTATCCTTGCAGTTCTGCATCACTTTTGGTTTTAGCTTCTTTTAGTTGATGATTAATACTTTTTTTAAAGGCTGTTTGTGCCTAGATGGGTTTGCATCTCTGGAGACTAGAAATATCAGCCAGAGCTGAGCATGAAGCAGACAGAAACTGTCTGAAAGGTGTCACAGAGCCCATGGCTTCTGTCCTGCCAAGTTTGGGATCACCTGAGCACTGACTCCACTTTTTGTGGTGGTATGTGAGGCAGGAAGAAACAAAAGACAAGTTCACTTATGACCTTCCACAAACCCAGCTCTTCAGTGATGTCGTGTTACTGCATTAACTCAGTCTTCCATCCCAAGTTTCTACACATTTAATAGAAATAATAATAATTTAGAAAATGATACTAAAGAACCAGTAATTACAGTGCATCAAATATTTATGATTTGCAATCAACCTGAAAATGTTCCTTTATCTTCACAGCAAAGTGTGATTTCTTCCAGGGAAGACACTAAATACCATTTTTAATTGCCACAAGCTTCACATATTATCAGGTTCCTTGAGATGGTCCAGCTCCACCCACAATTTGGGGTTTAACTACTCTGTGGCAGCTGAAACAACTGATGCCCTTTAAACGTGAGTGTTGAGTCCTACTTGGCCACGGCAGCTGACCAGCTCCGTTGAGTCACAGAAACCCAGAATGGTTTGGGTTGCAAGGGACCTTTAAAGGTCATCTAGTGCAATCCCCTGACGAGCAGGGACATCTTCAACAAAGATATGGAACGCTTCACGGGCCAGGTGTTCTTGCCGCTGTTCATCCAGAGCACTTGTGAAAATCTAGTTGTATCAGTCATGAGAAGTTTAAGACCTTGTATAAAGTCAGAATTTGGGCCCAGGTGCTTTGGGCAGAAGTGGGGCAGTTTGGTTTGGAAGCCGGGAGGGACCTGCACTGATCGAGCTGGGTAAGATCTCTGCGGCTGGTGGTTTCCCTTCCTATGTGTGGGGAAGGATGAGGCCTGGAGAAAAGGAACTCAGGGCAAAGGTCACCTCTGTTTGTGGACACACAGCACAAGGTGGTCTCCCTGCACTCCCGTGATGGATGCTCACCAGCCGTACAGGTGATCCAGCATCTCTTTAAACCCGTTGCTTTATAAACCCAACTGGGCTATTAAGCACAAACGTCTTTCTGACCTTCTGCCCTCTCCCGTCACGTTCGTGATGGATCTGATCTTCAGAGACTGTGGGTCAAAGGGGCAGAGGGAACCCGTGAGCTGCCGTTGAACCCTTGCCCGTCTAAGCCCACTGGGCCAACGCCAGGCTTTCATTTATTCAACTTCCTTCCTCTGAAGGAACTTACAATTTAATCAGAACTTCTTAATAGTACATGAATTCTAAATTGCAGTCATTTGTTGCAACTAGCCGCAGGCTCTTCTGTCGGTTAGAAATATCTATGTTATTTCTTTCTTTTAGAGTTTACGTAAATAAAATAAAATAAACTTTTACAAATAATGTTTGCCACTTAATGTTCTCAGCCAAAGTATATATCTGAGGAAATAGAAATCCTTCCTTACAATTCATCTTAAGGATGTAGTTTCAGTTTCTTATAAAGTAATAATGAATGTACCACAGATAATGTTCCAATAGTGCAAATGAGAAGAGCATACAATCAAAATGATAATGGCGGGTATTGTACGGCTGGTATAATAAAATCTATCCCACTATGAAAATCATATCTCAAGGCAACATTCTGTCTGATTTTTGTAATAATTGTACAAGGGAGAGCAGGGCACCAGGCAGCCAGAGCAACAAAGGTGCTGGGTGGTTCATTAACCAGGCACTGCCCCGACAGCCCATCCTGCCTGGTCAAGGGTCTCTGCTTGGTGTTAAGAAAGGAATCAGCTGCTCAAAATAGAATAAAAATCCATCCTAGAGCCATCCCACACTTTGGGCATGGTCAAGATGCAGATTAAGCCAGACAAAGGGTGTGCATTTGTGTGGCCAACAGCTCCTGCCTGCGCAGGAGCCGCAGCTCAGAGGGGGACGTGGGTCTTTTCCTCCACCAGCCTCGTGAAACTCCTGCTGAGTTCTGCTCCTTCACCGCCGCCAGACTTCTCCAAGTGACCTTCCTTGTGTGGCTCTTCCCAGTTGTGAGGTTTGTCTTCTAGAGGTTTCTCTCCACCCAGGTGGACCTCGCCTTCCTCACTCGTTTATTTAATTTTAATCTTGCCCGTGTTTGCTACAGCACGCTCGGGGATGGTGGCCTGTGTTGCTGACTGTTTGGGGCCCATTAGAAACATTTGTGTACATACATAATTACTGAATTTTAAAACACGAACAACTGCCTTTGGGGCCAACAGGCACAGCAGATACAATCTGTCATGTCAACTCTCATTCACTTCACAGTATTTTTTCCTTAAAGGAAATTACCATGCCAAAACCACGCTCGGAGTACTAACAGCATCAGAGCTGCCTCTCTAGCCAGCAAAACCAATTCAGCAGGAGAGGCGATGCTCCGGGTTAAATGTCCTGAGCCAGCTTTCTTTCCCCCTTGTCTACTTAGCTTTTTGTTATTTTGTTAGAGGGTAGGTTTATATTAAATATTAAGAAGAAGTTCTTTGGTGTGAGGGTGGTGAGACCCTGGCCCAGGTTGCCCAGAGAAGCTGTGGCTGCCCCATCCCTGGAGGGGTTCAAGCCCAGGTTGGATGGGGCTTGGAGCAACCTGCTCTGGTGGGAGGTGTCCATGCCCAGGGCAGGGGGTTGGAACTGAATGATCTTTAAAGTCCCTTCCAACTCTAACCATTCTATGATCTGTCATTTTTGGTGCCTTACACGTTTTGCTTGGGCCGTGCCTGGCACCCCAGTGTTCCCAGTTTGCTGCTGCATGTTCACTCCATCCTGGTGCAAACTGGGCACAGGGCAGACAGCTGAGCAGAGCTGATCCCCGCTGGGGAGTGGAAGGCACTGCATGGAGAATATCAGGTGGCTGCAGGATTTTGGCAGCCTGGAGTTATTTCTAAGATCAGGATCTCAATCTGGAAAATGGCTTCAGTCTAGTCTGCCTTATTCCTTCTACCCACGGCTGCTGTGTCCCAGCAATGGGGTTTGTGTTTGGGTTTAAGTGTCACGGCGTAGTCAAGTGACATGTACATGTATTTACATATGTGTGCCCTTAAGTGAAGAATCATTTTCATTCTGTTCTCTACCTGCTTTTATACTCTGGTAAACACGTATTCCTGTTTTCATTACGCTCTAGTGTTTGATTGCTGAGCTGTGTTAAAGCATCATTACAATACTGCACAGGCCTTGGATGGGAAATATCATTAGCATCTGCTTAATAGCTCCCAGTGGCACCCTGCACCTGCACGTCCACCTTTCCCAAGCCCTCGGGCTGTGGTGGAAGGAGTTTCCATGCAAGGGTGAGCTGGGGCTGCTCACCATGGGCAGGGCTTCCCCGGGCCAGCTCCAGCAAAGCTCTGGACCAAGCACTACCTGGGACCACATTTGGATAAGGCAAAAGCAGTAAAAAACTAAATTCCCACTGCCCGAGGACTGTGTGCATCAGGAGGACCCTGACGAGTTTATTTATAACATGTGAACTGGGAAAAAAGTGCCATCTTCAAAAACTAAGATGCCACTTAACCGAAAGACGAAGTGCTGTTCGGTAGCAAAGGCAGCGATGGGGAGTAATATCTTGACACAAAGAAAAAACGAGTGTGGCACTGAAGTGAGTATGAAAATGCGGCGTTAGAGCTCAAACTCCACGCAAACCTCGTTGTGTTTGTTATACACACAGGGAAAGGGCAACCCCTGCACATACAGAGACTGTACTGGGGAAAATAAAAGCATCTGGGCTCACCCATTTGTCTCATACAAAGACAGAAAAGTGTAGAAAAAGCCATTAGAGCTTTTGAAAAGTTCTCACACGGCAAAGTGGTTTATGCTAACACACTTCAACATTGCATTTATAGATTAGGTCCATTAGAAAGGCTGGTTTCACAGCCCAGAAAACAATTATGGGCTAAATCTGTTGGGCAGAAGGGTTTCATCAGAAAAAAATAACTTATAATGGGGATTGTTCGAGTTCCTTTTCCTCTAGGCTGAAAAACCCTAATCCCACAGCTGCGGGAGAAGGCTTTTCTGAAAAGACTTTTCTGAAGCTAAGAGAACATGTATAAACACCACAGGAGTCAAGTGCAATGAATATAAATCAGAAAGTTATAGAGGCTGAGTAGAGCGAAGCAAAAGTTAGAAGCCAAGGGAGAATGATGGCCAGCGTGGTAAAGAGAATGATAATACCTTGACAGCATATTAGCGGTAAAATAAATTCCAAACAACGGTGTTTACCCCGCTAAAGGCAAACATTCACCTGTTTGAAGGTAAAGATTGCAGTTTAGGTTATGAACAGTTGAATCATCAGTAACAATGCAGAAAGTGCAAAGCTGAACAAAGATGATGTGCTCATAAGACAGCAGCTTGAGGTAACTTTTCTTCCCCACTCCGGGAGAATATTGAACACTACAAGTAGTTTAAAACCATCGGGTTAAATAATCTTTTTAAAACAGCGTGTATCCTAGGTGTATCCTAGACCATGAGGTTTTTTTTCCTGCAGCTCTTGGCTCATTCCTGCTTCCCTTCCACACCTGCCCCCCAAGAGCCTCCTGCCATGGGGGCTTTTCCCCACTGCCCGGGTAACACCAGTGATGTGTTTTCTGCTTCCCCAGAGCTGCTTCTGCTTTCCCAGGGACACACACAGACCCTGAGAGCCTTTCATGGAAATTTCTTAGAGCCTCTAAGGGTTGTTTATGGGAATCTCTGTTTTCCTACAGCTTTTCATGATGCTCCCTGGTGATGCCCCCCAGTGATGTTCTCCAGTGATGCTCTCTAGTGATGCTTCCCGGTGATGTTCTCCATCAGTCCATCAACTCAGCCCAGAGCCACCCTTCCCACCTCCACCCTCCCACTGCACATCAGCGGTGGCAGCGTGTTTGCACTCACACACACACACCTTATGACTTGTCTGGCTTCTTCACTTCAAGCTAATTCCGAAACAAAAGTGGATTTAGACTGGGTAAAACGATGACAAGCAAATGCTCGCAGTGAAAGCCACAAAATCGGAAATATAAAAAGGAGAATTAAGTTGTTAATCAGGTTGAATCATTTCAAAAAGAGTGGAGAGAATTTCCCAATGAAAAAGATGACTCTGGCATATAAATTAATCTTTTGTATAGGAAGAAATGAAAGTCATTAAATGTCATTGTCTTATTTTAAAAGCAGCAATATCCTGTCTGATTGCAAGTACTTAAAGTGGGATGATTAAACAGAAACCTTATCTTCAGTGTTCCAAGGAGAAAATTGGAGAGAAGTTATCCAATTACGGGATAATAAAGAACGGGGGAAAATCTGAGCAGAGAGGAACTTGGTTGGGTAAGTTATGGAGGAAGACTCGGCAAACAATCCCTCCCAACACCAGGCACAAACAAAGAAGGATCTATCCCACATCACACCAAATTTCACAGCTTGGAGAAGCCTTTGAACTACACACTTCTTTGTGATTTCCCATTTTTGTAAGCCCTCTTCAGACTTTTATAAAACAATAGCCTAAGGCACTAGTAAATACTAATATTCTGTTAAACATCTGGTTACTGTAAAATGGGATTGTCTTTATTTTCAAACAGGAGTTTACAAGCAGATTATCAGCTGCTGGCTGCTATTTTATACTCTCCAGCAATCCACGATGCACGGGCAGATTGCTCTGCCTGAATGGCATTTTTCTATATTGTCAGTGAAATTTTAAGTAGAAACAGTGTCTCACATGGCAGAGGGAATGATACCATCGGGGTCTCCTCTTTCTGCTGCCGATATCCATATGTCCATAAACTCTGAGTGCCTCATGTCTTTAGCGCTGTTATTCTTGCACCGTCTGTGTGAGCTGGCGCAGATGCCTGTCCCCATTGCCCACACGGGGGGACTGTGAATGGGGACAACATAAAACAACCTCTCACAGTGGAGCACCAACAGTCGAGGTTTAGATCTTTGGTCAAGAACGAAGCTTTGCAAACCTAATTCAAGAGAAAGGTTTCCTTTGCTCTGCTGAGGGAACAAGCCCTTTGTCTGGACAGGACCTCCGACTGCCATCGGGAAGGAAGGAAGAAGTCCCGTGGCTCCAGCCAAAGCTCCAGCAGGTTTTCCAGCAGAGTGTGGAAAACCATCACGAGTTAAAACTCAAATTGCTGTGTTTTCAGGTGGACTTGATGCTCTTGGGAACAAGACCTGGGTGCATGTCCTGGCTTGAGCAACACAGGACTAACCTCGCTCCTAATGCTTGGGAAAAGGCAATTTTAGAAGACTTTAGTGTCTGAATTAGTGAAAATATTTACTTTATAGCCAGATAGGCCACGGGGCATTCAAAGTCTCTGTGCTTTCAAGCCTTGCCAGGTGCAGGGATGAGGAAGAGCACGACCTGGCCACTTGACCCAGGCTGGTCAACAGGATTATTTAGTACCTTGAACATCACGTTCAATATAAATCAGTAAGTTTGCTGTGAAGTTCTCTCTGTCCATTGGTGGCTGTGATCCCAAGAACTTCTTGCCCCAGTACTGGAGCCCTGAGCCCTTCCCTTCCTCCCAGAGCTGCAGATCTCGCGTGGTCCCACACTGGCTGTCCCTGTGGGGCGTGCACGGCTTCCTGGGGTGGGCTGAGTATAATCTTTGTGTATTTTATATCTGTATCGGGATCAATACTGGTTCTTTAGAATTACTGTTAATTATTTAGTCTTATCCTATTAAACCTATTTACATTTCAACCCCCGAGTTTCCTTTCTTTCCCCCAATTGCCCTTCACAGGTGGGGAGGGCTCATCAGGTGATAAATTCATTGTCTAAATGACAAGAAATTGTTGTGGGTTTCTCAAACCGTAACAGCGGAAGGAGGTACCGATGCCTACAGTCTGGTATCAGTGACTGGGCATGGCTTGTTACAGACAACAAGCACAGACCTTTAACCTTCACACCTTTCTTTATTTAACCTTTAAATGATGTAATTTCAATATTTACTTGTTTATTTCCTTTCCCTGTGTAGGTATTTTGGGATAAAGGCCACCTGAAGCAATAGGGGAGCCCCTGGGGCAGCAAGACCCCTGATGGCACATCCCCTTTTCCATCTCTGACCCACATGCACAAGCACCGTCTGGGAAAAAGAGGATCTGTTCTCGGGCTCTGTATCTGATGCATTTGGCAAGTAAATAACTAGACCTGAAAGTGGAACAATGTACCTGTCAGAGGGGTTAGCTTCTATGGGAAACTTGCTTTTTAGTTTGTAAAGGGAAAATTACTCTTAATGAATTCAAAGATGCTTCAAAACAAGCCCCTAAAAAAAGAAACCAGTCTTTAAAGTGCACTTAGTTATGTATAATTGATGTCATTAAAGGGATCTTTTGCAGAATTGTTATTTATGTAAAGAAATTACCAGGCATAGGACTCTGTGTTTGTATCTTTTGAGTCAGTGATCGGGTGAAAATTTTAAAATTTTAACTTGCAGTCAGAGGCAACCTGAAGCTTTTCTCTGGAAGCCTGACTGTCCAGAGATACTCTGGCTGAGTAGAGAGGATAACACTTCATAATCTGGTACGACTTCAATCTCCTCTATGCCAGATAAGATAGCGAAGAGAGAAAATCAAATCAGGTTTCAGGGAGAGTTATCACACTTCTTTGTACAAATTTGTATCTAAATCTGCAAACTGAGGAGCGTGTTCAAAACCTCTTAGGAAGGAGAGAGGGGAGGAAAGCTGCCTCTCCCACTCGGTGTCCCGCAGCAACCGTTTGCAATCCATGATACCACATTACACACCACGTCCCCTCCTTCCTCTGGCTGCCCACAGCCTCTGGTTTGATGTGCCATTCCCTTCCACATCCTCGTGCTCCCTTTGGTGGGTGGGATACAGGCTGCCAGAGTCATGGCAATGGGGGAGAGCTGCTCCCACCCTTCTTTTTCCAACAGCCACTTCCATCATCAGAATCCCTCCTTTTTTTTTGTGTGTGTGTGTGTGTGTTTTGTATACTAAGAGCTACCCATAATGGACATGATATGCTCCCAGACCTTGGGACATCTGTTCTCTAGCCTGCCTTTTCGAGTGGTAGGATGTGATTTTATGATGGAAATGCTTCCAGTTTCATTTGCTGGCTGTCATGCTGCAGCAGTGCTGGGGTATTTGCTGGAATGGCCACTGCCTTGATTTTTACAGTCGAGCGGAAATCTTCTACAGGAGCATGGATGTATTCCTGCCCCCCAACAGCGGAATTGCAAGCTTTCAGCTTGAGCCGTCCTTCTCTTCCGGACCCTCATCTAAGACAGTCGCTGCTCAGCTCAAGAACAAACAGATGTTTCTCTTGCTACACAGTATGTTGTTTAATCCCACGTCAGGGAACAGTCTGGTGCATTCCCATGCGACTGTCAACTTTGGAAGGTATTTTATTCCCTGGATATGTAAGGAAACGCAGCTGATAATAACATTGGGTTTTACAACAACTCTAACCTAACGGCATTCAGGGCTGGACTCTCAAATGTCCTCTAGGAAAAGAAGTGCAAAATATAGTGCCCAAATTTTAGACACAGAGCTAGAAAGATGAGGTTCTGCTCCCAGATTATGATTTCAGATGTGGAAATAAATCACCCCATATATTCCTTAGGGTGATCTGTGTGTGGAACAACTATGACTGGGACACCGAAGTATTCGGGATCAACTCGCAACCTTCTAGATCCACACAACCTTAATGAAATCTGGGGATGATTGATGGTGCAGAAGCAAATTCCTGGTTCAGACTGGGCTGAAAGTTGTGCTCTTCATGTCCCATGCAGTGTGTAGATATGGGAAGAGGCAAGCTCTGTTGGAAGCTGTTACACACCCAGGACACGCAGCTGCACCAGGACTGTCTCTGCTTCATGCAAGGATGGCTCTGCTGTTGCCTAAGGAGGAGGTGCTGCCCAGGGCTGTCCTCAGGCACAACCTGTCTTGGTGACCACTACAGCCCTTATCAGGTCAGGGCTTTGCAATCAGACATGGGGAAGGACTGTCACTCATTCCTCGCTCAGATCCGCAGGAGATGCTGAGGGCTTGGCTAAACACAGTATCAGCACAATAATCTGCTTTGCTATGAATTTTCCAAAGCAAATTAACATATGTAACAAATGCAGAGATTTATCTGGATAGGAAATGAAACCAAGCACCTTTCTAAAAACAAACCATGCAACGTGGGGCAGAATGATGATCTTTCTGCATGGTTTGCAATCCTCCTGCAGCAAAACAAGTGATGTGTTTCCTGAAAGAATTGGGGGGTCCCTGCAAAGCTCCCAGGGGACATCCAGGGACCTGGCCATGGGCTGGTGAGGCACCTCGTGGCCTCCGCTCGCCTGCAGCAAACTTCCCTGCACTATGTTTGCTACCTTAGCAATGCTTTTTTCTAGGCAATATTCTTCACCTGTGGTTGCTTTCAGTCTCCTCACCACAACCCTTCCCCTTTCATTGAAGTGGGTCATTTAAACCACCCGCTCTTCTCCCTGCTGCTGGTTGCCCATTTGGGACAGGAGTTAGGATTTAGCGATGCAAAGCTGCGTCTTCCCTTCTTCCCACCCCTGGGTGTTGCTTTGGAAATACCCTTGGTCCCTGTCAAACCAACACCCAGCAGCCCATAACCAAGCGTCCAGCTCCTCTCTCCGAGCAGCAGGGCCATTAGCATCACACAAGTGATTATCAGTAGCCCTACACACTGGTCCCACTAAAATCAATTTATCGCCTGAAGTATTTGGCTCATAAAAGGATAGTTTCCTTTTTTTCTTTTACCTTCATAACCAAGGTTATCTGCTCAAGAATGTACAGAGTAAATGAGGTTGTTCAGCTTATGGATACAAATAGATCTTGCTTTTTTGACTTGCAAAATGAATTCCACTGTGACTTCGATAAAACTTAAGTATGCTAATGTTCAGTCAACCAGTTGTCTATTTATTTCTGTTTATGCCAGCATACCCATTAGCAACTTTTTCTTGTTTTCTTTTAGAATATTAAACGGTTCAAACATATTCTAAAAATTAGTTGATTAGCTTGTTAGGGCACATTTCCACTGCTAGTTCCTTCTGTAGCAAAAGAGAAAATGAAGGTAATTTTGTTTGCAAGGAACGTATGATTGGAAGCTGACTGTTGAAAGATGTGCCATGTCAATGTAATGAGGGAGTGTAATATCTTAGTTTGCATCAATATGGAAATAACTGTGCAGTTTGACAGACCTGATGCTAAAGGCAGCACCAGAGCACTCATTATGCATTCAGCCTCTGATTATGAAAAATAGTGTGTTTTCTTTTAAAGAGGAATACACATTATCAATCAAAACCGCGCCAATTATTTCCAAAAGGGATCACAGCTAAACAGGCGTGGGGTCTCTTCAAATATAACTGCACCTGAGAAAACAGACAGATATCAAAGTACATGATAGTTTAATTTCATGACAGTTGAATTAATTAGGCAATATAAACCCTGTCTTCCAATTGGCCCAAGCTTTGCCAGGCCGGCGCCGTGAGTTGCAATGACTTTTCTTTACCAAATAGCATCACTAGTTGGGACTTTGGTGTCACCTGGGCTGCTGCTCCTCTGATCCTGGTCAGACAGCCCCAACAATGTGGGAACTGAAATGCAAGAGTCCTCCTGTGGCTGAAAGGTTGGAAATCATGGCAGGTGCTCAGGTCCCCAGGGGTGAGCCCTCCTCACCCTCCTGCCCAGGACCAGGGAGCTGCCAAGGAGGAGCTTTATCCTCTCTAATGGCAAAGAAGGGCTCACAAGGTTCCTCCTTCTGATGGTCCAGCTTCTGCCCCACCATCCCTGCCAGATGCAGCCCGGGTTTGCAGGGAACTGCTTGGTTTTGTTCTGATGAAGGTAGGGGGTGGCTGTTTTTGCAGACAGTCTGCAGCCACAGCTCAGAGTAGGTTAAAAATCCCCACCCAACCTATAAGAAATCAAAAAAATGGGTAGTGTAGCCACCAAAATGTTTCCTGCATTTTTGATTTGGTCTTCGTTTGCCAGTAAGAACTGAGGTCACAGAGTCAGTCTTTGGGACAAGAACACATTTTACTTATTCTGGTACAATATTTTTCACATTAACCCCTTTTCTCCTGTGCTGTCTAAAGCAATGTTTGCCCGCTCTTTTGATCTCCACGAGATTCAGCTGGGAGAATGTCACGATATCTTCACTTCACAGGCAGTTAAAGGCGTTGCTTCAGCCCTTTTGCCATTCAGGCAGTATCTTGGCCCCACACACCCTGCACAACCTGCTCTTTATTTTGCCTGTGGAGCCCAAAGCGTTATTTCAACCTGCATGGCCTGCAGCAGCTCCGAGCCAAGCTGTAATCTCTCTTGTCTTATTTTCAGCAAATGACGTCTTTAAAATGCAGAATCAAGTAGCTTTCAACAATCTTAACAGAATGGTCACCAGGCTGTTATTATGTGCAAAAAGAAAGACAAGAGGATAATTGCAAAGTCACCAGACAACATACATGAAGACGAGCAATTATCGCAAATAAACACTATGAGCAAGGACTGGAAGTGCTGCTGAGGTCTTTTCTTATTTAAACGGGTTGGCTCTCTGTGCTTTTCGCAGGGGGAGTTCAGAGAGCAGAGGCTGGACGTTACAGCTCAAGGACGTGCCAATAACATTTCCACGTAGAAAGGGGGGGTCACAGCCAGACTGCAGAGGTTTCAGCACGGAGCAGGCAGTACCATACCACTCAGAAACTTCCCTGGCTTTTCTCCCCGTTCCATTTCCATTCCATCAATTTGTCCCCAAAGAGACGTCTAAATGAAAGCTGTGTTTTTGTAAATAGGGAAAGTCAGTTGATCATGTAGGATTTCAGTCTGCTTTTGCATTCGAAGGTCTCTAATGTCAAGTTGTCTGTAATTTGTACTGAACCAGAAGCAAAATACTGCTGTGCTGTCACTGGAGTGTCAATGACTTCTCTGCAAAACTGAATCTCTGTGACATTTACACATCCTAAGGACCTGTCTGAGCTTTGCATTCCACTGAGATGATGCAGGAATAACAGTTTCTTCAGGCTTCAAATTGAAGCTCTTCTGGCATTTTGCAGCTATAGCAAGGGGGGGAAAAAAAACCCCGATAACTTGTAACTGACCTCCTGTTCTGCTGCTGTGGAGCGGTACATGCTTCAGAGAGACGTATGGGACTTAAAGGACCACAGACTTACCAGAGGTCTGTAAACTGCTGCAGAATTAAAACCTCACTGGTTTTGGCCAATGCATTTTCACTGGTCGTTTGAGGAGAATATGGATGTATAAATGCTAAAGAGGCAAAGCTCAGTGCTAGTCTTCTCAGCCACAGGAAACCAAGCAGATGTACTATTTCTTTGTTAGCAAGGTACAAATAAACATAAACTCAAGAAATAAGGAATGTAAACCAGAACTCTCAGTAGGCATTTTCCCCAAGAAATCCCAGTAAAAGTAGTTCAGAACCGGACTACACGGATTTGTTTAAAAAACCCAAAGAGCCTCCTGGCTTAAATGTCTCAGAGGAAAGAATACACCAAATAAACAAAAGGTTCAGTAAAGGCCACTCTGTAATTTTGTTAGCATAAAAATGAATGTTGTGCACGTCGCATTGTTGAGAGACTGAATACCCCTCACCATCAATTGTTGTCGATGGATATACCTGTTTAAAGTGTTCCCCCATCACAGTCCATCTTGATCCCTTGCCATTCAACGAAGTTGCAGTCATTTAGAGTACTTATGTATTGCAATGGTTTCTATGACAACAGATGATGATGTTAAGAGTAAAGAATTTTGAGTTGGGTCTATGAATAGGGAGATAAAGGTACTGAATTGCAGAGGGAAAGCTTTTCCTCTTAAATATCTCCGCTACTACTATTTACTGGCAAATAATGACAATTGCATGAAAGACAACACACTCAGGTGTTAAGTTTTAGAGAAGCAAATATTTTCCTACAAATCTTTACTGTGGGGATTTGATTAGTTCCTGTGCTCTCTGTCTTCCGGCACAAACCTAAAAGCGGATTCACAGGGGCAGCAACTGGCCCTTCCCACTGCAGTGAGAGGAAGGTACGAACGCTAAAATCCTGCTCCGTGGGTTTGAGATCAGCTGGATCACAGAATCACAGAATCACAGAGTATCAGGGATTGGAAGGGACCTTGAAAGATCATCCAGTCCAATCCCCCTGCCGGAGCAGGAACACCCAGAGCAGGTCACACAGGAACGCGTCCAGGCGGGTTTGGAATGTCTCCAGAGGAGACTCCACAACCTCTCTGGGCAGCCCCTTCCAGTGTTCCCTCACCCTCACCATGAAGAAGTTTTTCCTCATATTTAAGTGGAACCCCCTGTGTTCCAGCTTGCAATTGGATATTGCTTCCAAACCCATTCTAACAGAAAAATATGGTGCTACTCAGTGACGACAGCTCCAAAACCTCGACGTTGTAGCTCCTTCACCTGCAGAGAAACTTCCTACCAATACCTGGGGAGACAACGCTTCTCTTCCAGTCCCTCCCCAGTCCCCCCCTGTGCAAAGGCCACTTGCTCCACGGTTTCAAGACCCGTGCTCCTGCCATTAATTCAGTTTGACTCCTGCTTTACCTTCACACCAAGCTTCATTGCAGCTTGCCTGGGGTTGGGGCAGTCTCTTGGAACAGAAAAGAGCCTTCTCCTTCAGCTAGGGGCCAATATGTGATCGTACGATGCAAATAACACATGCCAGGAAAAGTCTTCCTGGGTGGTTTGTAAATGTCATGATTGCAATCGGAGATCTGCTGTACAAGTTTAGGTTGCATAATTAATTTAGTATTATTTGGACATGGATAATAAAATCTGCTTACCTAGAGTGGTCCAAAAAGGCCATTAGAAACCCACAGTTAAGAAAGCTTGAAGTTCCTGCCAATCCCAATGGCAGCTGCACAGAGAGAGCGAGGAAAGGATGGGGGTTTTATGGCCAAATTCCCTGTAATCAGTAACCAGTAACACCGTGTCCTGCCAGGTCAAATGGACCCAATGGACAGTCTAGGAGGTGCTCAGCACCCATGGCCCCAATCCTGCTGGGAGCAGTGGCTCTTTAGAGATAACACACTGCCCTAGAGCAGAGATTATTCAGAAATAAGCCACTGCCTGGGCCAGGCAGCAGCTTGGATAAGGGGTGATGTGGTACAGGACAGCAGGGATGATAGCAGGGACCACAGGTCATCCTGGAGAGGGGACCCTGCTCCAGGTTGCACACCAAACACATTCCCCACCAGTGCAAAAACATAAAGCCACCATAGACTTATCCACTGAGCTTACAACTGTGGCCAGCCCTGATCTGGTTTATCAATTCTGGAGTGGATATGACCCAATAAATCCCAGCCCCTTATTTTCTACAGCTGTCGAGTACCATTGCTGCTCCAGCCTCCTACTCTGCTCACAAGGCAAGACAAAATTTACTGACAGGAGGATTTTTTTTGAAAGTAAAACTAGACGAGTCCAGTTCTGTTATGGGCTAATCTGGGCTAAAGCATGTGCCAGCTCTCGTAACCTTCTCATGCCTGCACTTTGTTTTCCACTAAATGTCAGCTCTGATAGACCAGCCTGCTCATCTGAAAGGGCAGGTTTTTGCTTCAATAAAAACAAACGTAGTTAAAAAGATAGACAGTACCTCAATAAAAAAAAAAATACCATGGATGCATGCAATGTTCAGTCTTAATTGGTATGGCTACACTGCGCCGTTTCCTTGCTGGCATATGCTAGCGGAGAATATTTGTTGTCAGGGGACTTTCAAGGTTATAAAGCATCTTAAAGGTGTTGGGGAGGTGTGTAAATTAAGCGGCTACAGGTAGGTAATGTTCCCATGATGTCAGGACTAAATATGCTGGTGCCTCCAGGTAAGAATTTACCATGGTGTGGAGTACACACTGGGGGCCTGATCCTCAGTTAATGTAAATCCTGTTGGCCCCATTGGCTTTACTGCATCGATTCGCACTGGCTGCAGGTTGAATTCAGAGGTCCAGCCTGGCAATTGAATGTCTAGAATACTCTAAAGTGCAGGGAGGCTAGAAATTAGAAACCCCAGCCTTAGCAGCTGAGATTTTCAGCTGGATGCTTCCCCTCTGGAGGGATGCACTGCCAGCTCGTTTCCTCGGGGCCAGGGAGCCAGGACATTTTGGCAGGGAGCGCCCACATGGCTCCAGCACAGCCCCACCTGGAAGCCAGGCAGCCAAATTAACTGCGCTTCTGTTGCAATAAATTGTCATCAAGGGAAATGCGGCTGTTTAAGTGGCACATTATTTACTGGACTGGGGGATGAGGGAAGTCAGAGGAAAGAGGAGCCTGTTCACTCTCTCATTTTGAAAAGGGTGAATGAAATGGCAGGAGCCTTCAGTTTTTTCACTGCAGAAGGGAGACCTCAGCCCTGCATGCCCCTGTCCTGGAAGGGTCGCACCTGCCTGAGCTCTTTGTTTTGGTGGTGAAACCTCAAGCATCTGCATCCCCATCCTCTCATCAAGGCGTGTGAGATCTGACGAGCTGATCTGTCACCATCCTCTTGCACCAGCCTGGCTGCACCGCAGCCATCACCATCTCTCCAGCCACCCTGGACCAGCCGCAGCACGGCACCTCCACAGCTCCCCATCCCACCAAGTTAAAAGCAATAACCCCATGCAGTGGTACAGGTTAGAGGGTGACCTGCTGGAGAGCAGCTCTGTAGAGAGACGTGAGAGTCCTGGTGGACAAAAAGCTGCCAATGTGACAGCAATGTGCCCTTGTAGCTAAGGTCAATGGTCTCTCTTGAATGCATCAAGAAGAGTGTGACCAGCAGGTCCAGGGAAGTCATCCTCACTCTCTATTCTACCCTGGTGAGGCCACATCTGGAGCACTGGGTCCAGTTCTGGGCCCCTCAGTTCAAGAAGAACAGGGAACTACTGGAGAGAGTCCAGCAGAGGCTACAAAGATGACGAAGGGCTGGAGCATCTCTCTGATGAGGAAAAGCTCTTAGCCTGAAGAAGAGAAGACTGAGAAGGGACATCATCAATGCTAATCAATATCTAAAGGGTGGACGTCAAGAGGATGGGGCCAGACTCTTCTCAGTGGTGCCTGGTGACAGGACAAGGGGCAACAGACACAAACTGGAACATGGGAAATTACATCTGAACACAAGGAAAAACTTCTTTCCTTTGAGGGTGGCAGAGCCCTGGCAGAGGCTGCCCAGAGAGGGTGTGGAGTCTCCTCCTCTGGAGACATTCAAACCCCACCTGGTTGCATCCCTGTGCAACCTGCTCTGGGTGACCCTGCTTTGGCAGGGGATTGGACTGGATGGTCTCAGAGGTCCCTTCCAACCCCTATAATCCTGTGATTCTGTGTGCAGGTGCGGGGATCTGACAATGCTGGAGCAGCGATGGTGTCACTGGGAAGGATGGGTGCAGGGGTAACGCACCCAGCCCCAGCTCCAGCTCACTTATTCCCTCTGGACTCTCTCCATAAGAAGAGCTGCCGGAAAAGTATTTAGGGAAATCTTGTAAGCATTAGCAGCATGATGGAGCTCTGCAGCCTTCGTATAAATGTTATTCTGGGTTAAAAGCTTTTGATGAGTATGTTATAAACATAAGTAGGTCTACGGGGATTGTTAACTCTTCCTTTGCCAAACTAAACGTCCCTTATTACCAAGCAAGGGAAACTTGCTAAATCCAGTATTGCCTTGTTGGTACATTGGTACTTGTTGCACTTGGAATGCTAATTTAAACCACAAGTGAATATAGAATAGAGGAACTAAGAAGAACCAACTAAGAAGCTGGTGTTACAGCATGATGTTAACCCAAAGAGCAGCCCTAATGAATGCTGGGGGGCAGCTGTGTAGGTGCTAGGTCCTGCTAGGATGCATTCAGACCACCCCAAACATCCCTCCGAGCCCTTCTGTTGCCCAGTGCATCATGTATCGCACCGTGCCTGCCATCAATGGCCAGCAAAACTGCAGCACAGGGGTGGAGAGGCTTCACCTAGATCAGGGACTGAGCCTCCTCCTTTATGGGGCACCAAGGGTCACTTCCTGCAGGGTTCCAGGCCCAGGCCCATGAACCAAACCAAGGTTTGGCTTTAAGCAGCACCAGAGCTTGCCAAACCAGGGACCACTGTCACCGTGGGGCCAGGCAATTGGTACACACATGGTCAATCTGAAAATACCAGCTCAAGGAGGACATCCCTTGGGATCCAAACCCTCGCGTGGCCTAAAAGCTTGTACCTGGCTGCTGTCTGTGTCCATTAGGAGGAATTTTCCTGTGGGAAACTTGGCTTTGGAAGCAGTGCAGAGTATGGCAGGGCAGATGCAATGCAAGCAGCATTGTCATCCCCAGTGACTGACTCCAGGTAGGAGGGAAGCAGCCTCTCAGATGTCCTCAGGGAGGTTCTCATAGAAGACTGGCTCACTTGCTCCTCAGAAGATTTGGAAGGTACAGAGAAGTATGGATGTGAGCGCTTCCCCTCTGGTGTGGCAGCCCCTGGAGTGCTGGGGATAGTGCTGTGGAGCCCAGGTGGAGAGGAAGGCCACCAGCATGTGCCAGGAGAGCATTCCATTGCCACGGTGGTGGGGACAGCAGGGAGACTGGCCTTTGAGGGGGATGCAACAGCTCACATGCTGCTGCCACGTCGTCTTCCCGCTCGGGGGAACAAATTACCCTCATACTTCTAACATTAGCAGCCATTTCCATAACCAATTAACCTCTGCGTTATACCATCAAGCATCTGAAAAAGGTGTTGTGACACAGTTATTAAAGGATGGAAGGGACTTGTTGGCTGGCATACATAATAAAGGGCAGCCTTGCTTTCTGACTTGAATTTCTGAACAGGGGCAGACGAAGCAAAATCCTTACAATGTATTTCATATATATTACATGAAATATTTCATGCTGGTTTGTAAAGATTTGTAAAATGTTCCCAGCAATTTAAATTATTGGGTTTGTTCATTTGCTTTTACAGAAAGATGGCTTACTAGCAAAGCAAATAGCTACAGAAATTGTTTTCCACATTTGAAACCAAGGTTTAAAGAAACTATCTGCTTTTTTGGCTCTTGTTTCCCCCCCATCAAGCTGATGAGCCCTGATTCAGGACCACACTGCCCTAACCATCAGATTTGCTGCCCTTCTTCGTTTCCTCCCAGAAGCTGTGATGGATGATGTGTTTCACTTCTTCCAATGGACCCCACGGAGCTGCTGTGGCTCCTGGTCCCCGCACTTGGGGACCAGCACGGGGAGGGAGCCACAGACCCCTCCTCGGTGCCAGAAATGTATAAACCTCACTAAAATCATCAGCCTTGCTAAAACATTCTTTGGCTCTTCTGCCCTCACGCAGCGGTGGCGTAACGCGGGGGAGGTTTAAGAGAAGGCCACAGGTTAATCACTATCCAGGTAATGCAGACGCAATGAGACCATTCAGCTGGAAAACAGAAGGAAAAAAAAACAACGAAACCAAGGGCTATTTCTTTGGAAAGGACCTTGCGGTTTTCCTTTATGTGCTTCTTTTTGTTCTCAGCCAAGAGGCTTCATCCCCGCTGGCCTGGGGAACGCCAGCGAAATCCCCAACCTGTAACAACTTGTGGTACCACACAAAAAATGTTTGTAGATGTATATTTTAAAGCCTGTTACTGATTCCACATGTATTTGAGTGCCTGCTCCATAGGTGTTGCGGGGAATTTATCTTTTTTGTCCCATTTGCTCTCTTAAAACTCCTCTGTTTCATCCAAGCACACACTCACATAGGCGCTCACCAAGTTTTCTGGTTAAATCCCCATCAACTAGAAAGCACCAAGGCTGCCCCCCTCCAGGCTGCCGAGGAGCCTGGAATCACGATGCACTTGCAGCACCGCTGGGACAGGCTACACGTAAATCAAAATCTTTCACCAATATCTGGTTTTATGGCCAAAAGAAAAGTAGAGATGTTCAGCTGTAATGAATGGTAGAAGAGGGAGCCTTTTCCAAACAGCTCTACAGTACTTATTCCTTCCTAATTCCTACTTTTTTAACACAGATGACAGAGTCTGTATGGTTTTCTTTCCCATTTTTGCAGTGGGGAGGACTTGACAAGGAAGGGTTAGCCACCAACAGCCATACCTTCCTTTTTTATTTAGGAAGCTACACTGACACTTTTATTTAAAGATCAAAGCCCGCCAAACACCATGACTCCAAGCCTCTTGTCTTTATTTCCTGCCCCCCCCAATAAAAGAATGTCATGGAGTTTACTTGTGGTGCTACTAATGAGGTAACTTCAGCACCAATGTCACATTAGCAGCACTCTGTCTAGTAGAAGCTGATGATCTTTGGCCACTGTAAAACATGATTCCCAGGCCAGGTGTTGGGCTCTCAGCCAAAACGCTGTGTTTTTCCCAACACTGCACTACAAAGGGCCTCAATGATGATAGGAAAGATATACTTCCTTTAGGGATCAGAGATAATTAACTCTTTATAGTTGCTCTTTTATTATTACTGAACCCATGCCAAACTTTTGCATTGCTTTACCTAATAAAAGTACCTCCTGCACTGCTGGTAGTAGCCAAATTACTTTTTTCATTCATTAACAGTCAAGCCTTTAACTGCATTTTGAACTTCTTTGTTGTAAAAAACTCTCAAAATTATTCATATCTGAGCATTTACACTGTGTGCCTCTCTTTAGTTTCCAAACTTTATAACATAATTGTTCTTACCAAAAGGGAGAAATTTAGAAAATATACAAAGAAGTAAAAATTACTACGGCATATGTTTCATACAGCCATCTAAGAACCATACTTAAGGTACCGTTTGCTATTACGCTGCTGCAGCTTTGAATTAATAGATTTACAGATTCTTTAGTGAGAGCAGCCACAAGGAGAAGGACTTGGGGGTGTTGGTGGATGAGAAGCTCAATGTGACCAGGCAATATGTGCTGGCAGCCGAGAAAGCCAACCACATCCTGGGCTGCATCAAAAGCAGTGTGGCCAGGAGGGTGGGGGGGGGGGGTTTTTGCCCCTCTGTTCTGCTCTGTTCTGGGGAGATCCCACCTGGAGCACTGNTCCCTGGAGGGGTTCAAGGCCAGGTTGGAGGGAGCTTGGAGCAACCTGGTCTGGTGGGAGGTGTCCCTGCCCAGGGCAGGGGATGGCACTGGATGAGCTTTAAGGTCCCTTCTAACCCAAACTGTTCTATGACTCTATGAAAAACCCACTCCTCTCATTTGGATCTGCACGTCTTCCACATTTAATCTGGGGAGAAGCGCTGTGTGTATGAGGGCATCTCTCCACGAGTTGGAGGTGCCTCTGAGAAGCCCAAGGCCAAATGGTTGATTCATCCCCTGCCCAGCCACATTCTCAACCTCCCTTCTGACAGATCCAAACACCCCAGCGAGAGGGCACCCAGCCTCCACAGTTACCAGAGGGCCAGCCTTCAGAGAGGGGGCTCTGCGGCACGGTTAAGTGTGCGTTGCCACTTGTCACCATCTCATACACTCAACCGTTAAATTAACTTGCAGAGGCAAGCGCTGTTTTTCTCAGAGGCCATTTTTAACATTTGCTTTCAAAAGCTAGTGAAAATGCTATGTAGCAGCCTACAGGAAAACATGTAAGGAAAAAGCAACCCAAGAACAAGCCCATAAAATCTTTATTTTCCTCAGCTCTGTGTTCCTGACCCTCTCTCTGAGCAGTGCCGAGGGAAGCCCCGGGACTGGTGCTGCCCACCTGGGTGCAGTGGGGGGGCACTGCTGTCCTGTAACACTAAATTTATGTGTCCCCAGAAATGGGACTGTGCCTCAAAACCAAGCCCATGGCCAAGATCTGCTTGTGGAATATTGCTTGTGACACTTAGACAGCTGCCACCTCTCTCCCCACCCCAGGATGGGGACACGTGGAGTTAGGATGTGTAAGGAGAAGCGCGTATAAAATGTAAATTAGCCCCTGAAGGTTCCCAGGGTCCCTCGCGCTGAGATGCGCTGTAATAACCATCACCTGGACAACCCCATGGCAACTGTGCTGGAGAGCTAGTGGTCCTGCCAGCCTCACAAAGGCAGAGAGCATCCCTGGCCCTGCCACTATTTCCTGCGCCGGAGCACAAGGATGGTGTTCCTGCTCTCCCAAAGACCCCCCTCTCCTCAGAAAAGGAAAGTAATGCCTTTTTGAGAAACACCGCCTGGTGGATCAATATCCATTCTGCTCCTCAACTTGGTATTTCCAGGGGTTTATTTATCTTGAGCCTCAGAGTTCTCAACTGAAGAGCAGGTTGCTCAGTTTATACTGTGCAGCCAGGTGGAATAAAGATTTGCAGATTTGCCACTTGATCCAAATACACGTGAAAATGAAGAGAGGGAAGAAAAAGAAAAAGATAAGTAATATTCACAGTGTTTGGGATTTGCTTTTCTTTGAAGCTGCATCTGAACACAGACTAAAAACATAATCTTGCCAGATCCAGGCTCCAGGATTTTAATGTGGATTTCTGGCTGATAGCAATTAAAAACTGACAGCAGAGAAGTATTTTGTTTAAAAGAAAGATTGGCGTAATGATATTCAACAGAAGCACGGCCCCCAGATTGGAGCTGGTCACACGTATAAAGTGCAGGGAATAGCTTAGTTACACAAGATCACAAAGAGAGTTAATAGAACCAGGATCCACATTCAACATCTTTTTCATTCTCGGCTCTTTGTTCTACCCATTAGTATACGCTGACTCCCTTTGGTAAGATCCTTTGTATTTCCAACTTATCAGGTCTCATAAATGAAAGTCATGTGCTTTTATCTACTCATTCCCTTTAATAAGTGTCACAAACATTCCGTGTGATTGATTAACTGGTAACAAGAAAGAGACAAAGTAGGAATATGCATATTAGCATATTTTTCTTTGCTCAAAGAAACGCATTTTATATGTACGCGGCACTTATAATATATTAAGCTGCCAAAAGTGTTAAACAAAGGAGGAACTGAATTACAGTACAAAACACAGTGACAAGGCCAAATTTATCCCTGGTGTAACTCACTGATGTCAGCGGAGTTAAACCAGAGATGAAATAGGCTCACTGCACGTACATGAAACACCCCAGTAAGCACAGAGGGATATTCATAGATTTTGCAGCCAGAAGGGACCGTTATGATCGTATCGTCTGACTTCCTGCATAAACACGGGCGAGAAAATGCAGCCCGTTTCCCCATTACGCACACAGATGATCGACCCAAAGATTTTATTCCTTTCGCGCTGGCAGGGGAGTTGCTGTGGTACTGCCACGGGGGCAGATGCTGCAACATGCTGTAAGGTGCTGAGCATCCTCCTCTCGCCCCCGACGGCAGCGGGAGGTTTTGCTCAATCAGTTTATGCCGCATTCGTCACCGCGGGGGCTGGAGGTAGAGGATGAAAGGGCTCGTCGCACCCGGTTTGCGAGCGCTTCCGCCGGGAGGGTTTTTGCCTGTAAGACAAAGGTGCTGGAGGCTGGAGGTTAACGCAGGCTGAGGTGTGAGACTCCTGCTGGGTCAACGTGGAGGATGAATTCACCTGTTCTAGGCAGGAAGGACTCCTTCATGAAAAGGTAGAGAAGAGACCTGGCAGTGGTGAGCCTTGTGATGGGAAAAACCACTTAACCCCAGGGAATGATATATATATATATAGATACAGAGACATGATGATCAAGGCAAAAGTGTGCATTGCCTAAGACAACGTTAACTCTGCACAACAAAACAGAGAGCGCTGAACAGCCACACCACAGAGGTCTCTGGTTCACAGCAACTTCTCCCCAGGGAGTAAAGAGGGATGAGATGAAGTTTACAATTCCCCCTTCTCTTGGCACCACCTGAGAATCGATGAACCACGAGTGCTGACACTCCCGTTTGCATAAGATTCTTCCTGTGATTCACAGTGATGCCCAGTTCATGCATAACTACAGATCCCTCTATACAAGGACCTCGCATTTCATATTTATTGATGAATTAAGTTATGTAAAAACCCCAGGAAGTGAGTATTATGATCCCTGCATTATGATATATATTATGATTCATCCCGGAGAAGGCTCTGGGGAAACTTCATTGCAGCCCACCAGTACTTATACAGGGCCTACAGGAAAGATGGGGACAAGCTTTTTAGAAGGAGCTGTTGCGATAGGACAATGGGTAAAAGCTTTAAACTAAAAGAGGGAAGATTTAGATTAGATATAAGGAGGAAATGCTGAGGGTGAGACACTGGCCTAGGTTGCCCAGAGAGGTGGTAGATGCCCCATCCTTGGAAACATTAAAGATCAGGCTGGACAAGGCTCTGAAAAACCTGCTCTAGTTGAAGATGTTCATTGCAAGGGGGTTGGACCAGGTGACCTTTAAAGGTAACTTCCAACCCAAACCATTCTCCGATTCTATCCTGTAATGGGAAGTTGAGCCACAAAGCAGTCTTAGTGACATTTTTACTCATTGCAAAACTAGACCAAAAGCTACAACCTTATCTTGCACCTTGGAAGACTTGGCCTGAGTCAGAGCCTGTGTCTTCCTCACATCCAGTACCACCCTGGATGGCAGCTGAAGAACAAGTCAGACTTTTCCCTTACACCGTGGTTTGTATTTATGAAGCACTGCATGAGCCCAAACCATTAGCATTCATACAATCTATACGTATTTCCTAACATATCTTACTCCTTATATCTTCTGAACCTTGATCCCGAGCCCCTGACTGTGCTAAGCCTGAGAAGGTCTCCGGAATAATTGTGCTATGCACCCTTGGGTCCGGTGGCTTCTCTCAAAGCCAGTGTTTCAGAGGGACACGCACATTTGCAAGCTTATCTTTTGGCTTCTGGTAGCAGAAATCAGAAACAGATTATTTGAAATGAGGAGCATCTACCATTTTAGCTCCAGGCCAGGTGGACATGGATGACCTAAAAGGATATATTTAGCAATGAGCACTTCAGACCGCAGTGCATATGTGTATCCAGTTACTAACTGTTAATCATGTCTCCTTCCCTCAAATTGGCCAACGGAAAGGACACCTGGCAATTCTGGAACATTCCTATTAGATTACTAATATCGATATTAAGTGAAAGAGCTTGAAGAATGTCACATGAGTTTCTGATGGCTCCCTTCCGCCATACTTCTGGCCAGCAAGCTTTGGCAGATGTGACTCCATTCTGTCCAAATGCAATTCAGTGTTTAAGAATGTGCTCACTTTCCTGGGACCATCTGTTTACTTTTCTGCTGAAGGAACTCCAGCCTCTTTGGCAACTTCATTGTATTATACTCAATAAATCCTGACATGTAGCAAATTTTTTTGGCAGATCTTGAATCTGAATGCCATCCAAATTGTTCATTATTGATATTAAAACCGATTTGTGCATCACCAACCATTAAAGGAATGTACTAAATATCACCATGAATGAGAAACCGAGTAGTCCATCAGAATGCATTTATCAACAGTAAGGATAAAGTGAAAGAAGAGTTCTGTGGCTTTTCCTGCTATTGGGAAAGCCCACCTCTAAGAGTAGCTGCTTCCTTTGCTTTTGCAGGATCCCAAATGTCCAAGTAGCTAAGGTACAAATTGAAAAATCAAAGGTATCTGTCCTGAAGGGCTGCCTCATCTGGTCCAACACATGCGACTGAAGTGGGAAGGCAGGACCTTGATTCTATTCTTAGCTCAGGCACAAATCCACTGTCTGACCACAGCGAAGTCTCTTCATCCTACGTGGGTTTGTTTTCCTCTTCGAGTAGTTGTCTAGACTGTAGGATCTTCAAGGCATCACCAGGCTTGTAAAATGGTGAATTTTCAGCCCTCTCACTACTGTACTCTGACGGCCAGTATGGATACCTACAGCATGACAAACCACAACGAAGCTTTCAGAGTGTCGGTGACTATCTACAAAAAGTAACAATGCTTACTTTCTGTATGTGTAGGGTGTATACCCACATTATCTTTAATTAAAAGGAGTAATTTTTTAGATAAGGGAAGTGGTGTAAAATTAAGTTTACCGGGACAACTTTTAAGGATCTGTTTCTGTTGCAGTTTTGAATAAGCACAGTGGGATTATTGGGTTTCAGTTGTTGCTGGCATATCAGTTGTCAGCATTCAGAGTCTGTTATATATTTCACATGATTTTTCACATAAACTTGCAGAAGCTTTAGAAAAATCCAATCACTTGATCTCCCATAAAGGAATGGAATTCATTTTTTATTTAAAAAAAAACCACCAAAAAATCAATATTTTGTGAATGTAAAAATCTATCCTGACACACCACATTGAGAACAAGATTCTGCAGAAATTTTTCCATCTTTCCTTATTTATTACTGCTCTAATAACTATTAAAACTTGTGATCTGAAGTATTTGCCCTTTAAAGAGTTTGGACATTGATGCCGAAAAGTTGAAATTGGACACCTGTTGCAATAGCACCTACATCATAAAGATCCATATGGAATCACAGAATGGTTTGGGTCAGAAGGGACCTTTAAAGGCCATCCAATCCAGTGCCCCTGCTATGAGGAGGGACATCTTCAATTGCTCACAGCCCCATCCAACCCGGCCTTGTATGTTTCCAGGGATGGGGCATCTACTACCTCTCTAGGCAACCTGGGCCAGTGTTTCACCTCAGCATAAAAAATTTATTCCTTATATCTAATCTAAATCTTCCCTCTTTTAGTTTAAAGCCATTACCCCTTGTCCTATCACTAAAGGCCCTGCAAAAGTTTGTCTCCAGCTTTCCTGTAGGCACCCTTTAGGTCCTGGAAGGGACCTGCACTTGGCCTTGTTCCCCCTCACAAGGTTCACACGGGCCCACTTCTTGAGCTTGTCCAGGTCCCTCTGGATGGCATCCTCAGGCACATCAACCACACCTCTCAGCTTGCTGTCACCCACAAACCTGCTGAGAGTGTGCTCGATCCCACTGTCTATGCCATCGATGAAGACAGTGAACACTACTAGTCTCAACACAGACCCCGGAGGGACACCACAATATAAACAGTTGGATCCAAAAATAAGGGTTGGCTTCAGAAAGAACATTTTGCTTCTTTTTCTTTTTCTTCCTTTGTAACAGGTGTCTCAGCAAGGTCTTGTTTCTAAGGAAGCTCTTTCTCCTTGATACGTGCAGCAAACATGCAGCCCCGACAGCACGCTAAACTTTTGAACTTCTCCTCTATATTCTCCAGACACACTCACAGATTCCTCCCCAGTTAATTTAATGCTGCTGAAAGACTCCAGATTGATAACTCTGGAGACTGAAGCCTGTAGTTACACACAGGTAATTATTCAGTAGGATAAAATGCTTCCTTCCCCCTGCCCCATTGTGGTGACTCTGGTGCCGAACGCAGGCAGCCGAGAGCTGGGATGTCCCAATCAGTCTCCTTGCCCCAGCTTGGTACCAGCCAGAGAACTGGTGTGATTTTAGGCTGTAGAGATTTCTTCCCTAGAAAACAGAGGGAGGCTGCCAGCCTTTCTAGATCTCTCTATTAACAACCTGGCTCCAGTGCAGGAGGCACACTGCAGTTCCAGCAAGTTGCCTTCCCATCTCAAGTCAGCACACGAGGGCTTTAAGGAAATGCGTTAACTATATCACCATGGGTGACAAGGGGCATGTTCTTTTAATCATCTCTGCTCCTTCGAGTGATCGCTCTCTCTGTCTCCCACTCTGCTCCTGCCATCACAGAGGAAAGCACTCAGCTGGTTTGGAGCGGTCTGTATTTCCTTATCAAGATCGGAGTTTCTTATCATTGCTGTTCTGGTTTGTCCAGCTTTCATCAAACTGCTGGGTCTGTTAAACGAACGGAAGATCACTCTGAATATTTCAGTTGAGATTAAAAAACCCCTCTTACACCCTGCTTTTTGCTGTCAAAACCTTTTCTCCTCTCCCCTTGGCCACATCACCCCATAGAGGATGACACTTAGGCAACAGGTCCCTTTTTCCTCTGCACATGAGAGCAAAATCTTCTTGTGCCTTGTGTCCTGGTTGCAAGTGTGAATCCATACAAACCCGTGCAGAGGGAACATAGCTGATAATCGGAATTGATAACAAAGGAGATAAATGTCTGTCATTAAGGAGAGGTTCTGCTCCTGGTTGTTCATTATTGTGTGCAGTCTCCTGAACTTCACCAGAAGAGGTGTCACCCAGGATGGAAGATGAGGAGCTTGGGTCTCCTTTACATATTTATGGGTATCTTCTACTGTATGACCTGGCAACTTTGCTACTCATGTTGCTGTTCCCATTAAATGCTCATATAACCTAGGGCTGTATAACTGGCTAAAAGGACAACCTTGCGGATGTCAGGAAAGATGTATTTGGATAAATATATNTATAATAGAATATAATGGATTCTCCACAGCTTTGGATTTCTATATGTAAATCTGGGATACTGATTCCTAACCTGTTCCTGAAATTCGTGAAGCTTAAGGGATAGGAAGTTATACCTAATTAAGCAGAAGTGATTTGTATGGAAGAAGATAAGAGGCTGGCTCTGATTTGCACTCTGGTATTTAGACATGATCTTTTCCCCAACCACTTCTGCTAAAAAACCTAAGGTTCCAGCATGGCTGGGAATGTCCACAGTCCCAGGTATCGTATCTTTGGCAAGTCACTACATATGCTGTGGCAGATAATTCTGACAGCCAGCTCCCACAGGAAATAACAGCAATCACAAACCCGAACACCTTCCACTAAAAGTACAAGATGTACTTCTGAACTTGCCTTCTCAGCCATCAGGGCTCAGCAGCGTGTTCATTAGGAACAGAAACAAAACCTTCCCAAAGAAAACACCGCACTGCTTCCACCAGGGAGGACGTGAGGAAGAAAGTATCTGAAAGTTGTTAGTCATTTCTTTTAATGCACTGCTCTGAAGTCCATCAATACTTGGTGGTGTGAATGGTATGAGAAATGACACGGCCTTACATGTGCAAGGGCTTGGGGCAAATGCTATGCTTCTCTGTAAGAACAGAGTCAATAAACGCTTGCTCCCCTGCAAAGACTGCACCTCTCATGGTTTAGGAGCAAAGCTGCAGCTGCAACACACACCAGATGGTACGGAAAGCACCACAGTTCAATAGCACCTTCTATCTGCAAGATACTGCTATTCAGTTGCTCTACCCTCTCTAGTGAAGCCTAACAAAGAAATGGAAAACAGATGACTCTTTTTGCCTGTAGGACATGAAAATAATTGATTTAGGATTGTAATTTCTAATGGTAGGATTGTGGAAGCCCTTAAAATCCCTAGAAGCTGGGAGTATATTCCAGTGGAAAAATCATAGATTCATAGAATGGTTTGGGTTAGAAGGAACCTTAAAGATGATCCAGTGCCAACCCCCTGCCCTGGGCAGGGACATGTCCCACCAGACCAGGTTGCTCAAAAAATGACACTGTGCTTGCTCTTATTCTACTTATGGTTTTTCATCAGACATCCCCTGATGGCCAATGTTACAGAGAAGATATGAAGATACTGGGCTACAAGAATCTCTGTTCTGAAGTGACCTGACAAGGTTTACATCTTTATGGTGTAACTCACGTTGGCTTCATTGGGAAACCCACGTGTTGGAAGCAGAATAAGCAGTGGCCTTGTAGAGTAAATGCCCACTGAGAAACACAAGGACTACGTATAAATGACAGCCGGTGGCATTTTCAGGAAAGCCTCTCTTCTCCGCTAGAAGTATTTTCAATGTACCAGGTGAAAGCACTTATAAAGGTAAAAATATCATCCCGACCAGGACCAAGCACTCCTGCTCTTTTATTTCAAGTGCTTGGATGTTTTTCCTCCAGCTCTGCTTAATTTATAAATATTTGTAGTGCTTGTAGATACCCTCGTATCTACGCTGTAGATATTGGAGTGGAGTAAGATAATCTTACTTTAGAAACGTTCAATATATTTCCTCAGAAAACAATTGTCACTCTGTGACAACAACATGTGACCTCCTGTCTTGCACAAGCTCACTGACAGCTTTGGCTGAAGGCACGCACTCTACCTCAGCAGCAGTTTTAGGTGAACAAGTCTTATAAGGGTGGATATTGACCTTAAAGAGCCATAAACTATTTTCACTATAGATCTACTGCAACTGGAAGATTATTTGATCAAACCTAAAATGGGTTTTAATTAATTCAGCAAACACTGAATCCACTGACAACTGTTGCTTAGGAAGTAAATTCCATGGTGCAGGGACAGATATTATCTAGGTGTTAGGTGTTACACAAAATAGTGACTACATCAATAGCCAACAGGGATCTGGACTGTCACCTATCCAAGAGAGAGAATTCTGCAACTTTTTAATCTGATCATCTGCTCCAATTACATATTGTGAATATATCGGTAAATACAACTAAGGTTCAGTTTTATCCTTGTAAAACAACACAGCAAAGGACGTCCAAGGGGATATGGTGCTCCCAGGTTTGTATTATTCACCCATTGCCTTGTGTTGGAGTTGACAAGACCCACTGGCCTTTTGGAAGGGCAGAGCGTGGTGTGGGCACAGCCCTGGCATTGCCAGTAAGGGGACAATAAGCCGAGCCTTTGCAGTTTTTGATTCCCCAGGACAGGCCCCGGGGACACAACAGTAGGAGCCTGGATGCTCATTGAGCTTTCAGGAGAGGGAAAGGCGCTTTAGCCAACTCTGCAATAGCACTTCACTCAACGTGAAGGAGAGTGGGAAGGGAGGAGAGCAGATGTGGGGCTTGAGAAAGGGGCACATGGTGCTCTGCCAGAGCTTCTGCATGCGGGTGGTTGATCCCAGAGCTACCCTACGGTTAATCACCTTCACCTCACTGGTCAGGAGAGCAAGGAGGGTGCCCTGTCACCTTCCTCCCGTACATCTACTCAGACACACTTCCTACAGAATTGGTGCATTATCAGGATTTAGTGTAGTGGAAAATCCTGCTCTCCCTTGTAAACCACTGTCCCATTAATGAATGCAGAGGATTTTACCACACTTCACTCCGGGTGTCAGTCTGCCATCAAACTGTACACGTAAACTGGTAATGGATAGTGTTACCAACAGATCTTGTGTCCAGTTCTGGGCTCCTCAGTTCAGGGAACTACTGGAGAGAGTCCAGCAGAGGCTGCCCAGAGAGGGTGTGGAGTCTCCTTCTCTGGGAGACATTCAAACTCCACCTGGATGCTCTGGGTGACCCTACTTTGGCAGGGGGTAGGACTGGATGATCTCCAGAGGTCCCTTCCAACCCCTACAGTTCGGTGACTCTGCAGCTCTGTACTGCTGCCAGAGGGCAGGAGGAAGCTCCCTGGTGTCACTGTGCTGCACGGGTGCTTGCAGGGGGAGAGCGTTCCCACACAAGCCTGCTTTTCCTTTATTAATAAGAATTGGACTTTCTTCTTAAAAGTGAAGAATGTGATTCATGTTGAAATCCCTATTCCATCTTTGCTCCCAAAACGTCAATATTTTGTGATGTTTATTTTTTGATAGCCTTATACATAGGGCTCACCATTCCACTCTGATAAAAATCTGAGAGTTATATCATTTTTTGATAAAAGAAAAAGAAGCAAAGCGTGCTTACTATAATTTCTATTTAACTGTTAGTAGGGGACTAATTACTGTGAACTTTGGCATCATGGTTTCATGTAACTTGTTTAAAAAAGAAATCTATTTATAATCTAACTCCTGTGTTTTGACTAATCAAATAATTTGCCATAATTAGTTTTCAGGATTAATAAAAGTAGAAGGAAGAAGCCATGAGAGACTAGCTCCATATTTTAAGTACGTAGAAGGAGTTACTGCCATTTACATTTAACATATGTTCAGTTTGCAATTCTGTGCACAGAGAGATGAGGGACAAGGGGTAGAGTCAGCTCAGCCAGGAGGTTCCACGTAGAGGCCACCATCAGCTGTGTCTGCCTCTTGGTTTGACTGTGTCCTCTTGGAGCCTAACCTGCACCTACCTTGCTGTCCACTGACCATCTTTTGGACACATGAATGCCACCTTTGCATGCTACTGCAGCACAAATAACAGGAAGAAGAGGCACACAGCGGCTGAAGAGGAAAAAAAATCAACATTTTGCTCCAGAATTATAACAAAGGCCATCCCTCACACCATGTGTGCACAGCCAGCCCAGCCAGCACACGTGTCTCCTACAGGAGAGATGGGGAGGGACTCTTGGTCGGGGATTGGAGTCACAGGATGAGGGGGAATGGATTTAAACTCAAAGAGTGGAGATTTAGATGACATACTAGAAAGAAATTCTTTGGTGTGAGGATGATGAGAGCCTGGCCCAGGTTGCCCAGAGAAGTTGTGGCTGCCCCATCCCGGGAGGGGTTCAAGGCCAGGTTGGATGGGGCTTGGAGCAACCTGGTCTGGTGGGAGGTGTCCCTGCCCAGGGCAGGGGGCTGGAACAAGATGATCTTCAAGGTCCCTTCCAACCCAACCCATTCTATGATTCTTCAGCTGAGTGACACAGCCCAAGGTAACACACTCCACCTGAACTCAATGAAACTAAAATAAGTTGAAATAAGAGGTGACAAACTCCTAGCAGAAATACTTTTTTAACACCACTCCAGTTGGCAAATCAGAGAGGGAAGAGCATCCTCCAGGAGCTCTGCTTTATGGTGAACAACCACATTATCCTGGAGAAGAGCTCCTGACAAGGCTGCAGTGCTATCGCTCTGTGCAGGAAATAGCTTAATCCTATCATAATCTCCCCACAATTTTCCTCTGTATTTTGATGTATATTGTTCCAAAGGTGCAATTTTATTTGAAATAGAGTTTATTTCAGACTGCAATGTGTCAAATTTAATTTCAAGGGTTTTTATTGTAGGAGAAAATCTTTTTTTAGTGAGAGATTAGAACTGTAGTAAATAACCAGCACCGAGTTTCTGCTCTGCAAATTTAACTACTTCCAAGGTAGATACAGATCAAGAACTGACATTTATTCCCTCACCGTTACCTACACTTTAGATTTTTCAAATGTTTCTATTCACTATTGCCTCTGGACAAGCAACATCAAAACATTATGCTTGGAAAGATCATTCCTGTGGGGACCTTGCACTGCGGGAGTGCAGCTTTTCAGACTGCCCGTATCAGTTTTGGATGGAAATCTCTGCACTGTCACTTCAGAGAACGCCGTACAGCAGGTGGTTTATGATGCCGAGAAAGTTGTGCTGGAAAAAAAAAAGTGGAGGATTTTGTTAGGAGAAACAAAGTTTAGCGTGGCTCTGTGCCAAGGAAGATGAGGTTTATGAGTACAATACTCTTAGTGCACATGAGACATTATATCAGTGGTGAGATATTTATTGCAATCATCTTCCTATTTCCATTTCTGCCTTCTTTTTGGTGACATAATAGTGTAAAGAGGAAAGGTCATACCTTGATGCCAAGATGATTCATAACTTTAATACCAGCAGGAACAATTGACCTAAACAATCTTTGGGTAAAGTGTATTTCCAGCAGTGCTTTCATAGAATAGAATCATAGAATCATTTAGGTTGGAAAAGACCTTTAAGATCATCAAGTCCTACCACAGTCCTCTGAAGCTGAATAAATAGAGAAATATCCACCACAGTGTTATTGTGATATATTCAGAATTACCTGCCTGAGGAGGGGAGTTGATACCCAGTTGAATGTCTCTGAGAAGCCAAGACAGAGCTATCTAAGACCTACCCATAATTGTCTTTAAGCCACTGCTGTGGAGATGGTTCCATGGCAGTGGCTTCCCTGCAGATAAGCGTGACGGCAGCTCTCATTGCCTGCACCAAAACTAGTCTGGAAGTTAAGTGAAGATACGATGGTTTTCCTAACCTGCTGTGGATTTGCAAAAGAGATGAAACCAAACCAAGATCAAGGACAGGATGATGGCATTTGCTGCTTTGGAAAAAACTGCTCTTCTGCAGCCTCTTTGATGAGCAAGGTGGACCTCACTAGGCCATTGCTTTGCCTGCTCTTTTGTACTGTCCACAAAGGCAGCTATAAGATGCGAATGAGAGAGCAGAAACAATATGGGGATTGAGAAATCTGGGCTACTTCCTGTGTCTGAACTGCAAACTGGGCTCTGAGAAGAGAGCTGAGAGTGGGAGTGTGCTCCAGAAGAGAGCTGAGAGCAGGAGTGTGCTCCAGATCCAGACCCACCGCTGGTGAGGAAGCTCAGTCCTGACTCTGGTGGGCTGAAAGCATTTGCGACTCAGTAGGAAGATCTACCTCCAGCAAATTGCTATTAGCCAGAGGACACTGAGCCAAGTTGTCAGAGGAACTACTGCTTTAAAAAAAACCTGGTAACAGTGTCACAGCACGATAAACATATGCACAGATTGATTTTGGCTACAAACCAATAAATTAATACAGCTTTTAGTTGTAACAAACAAGACAGAATTACAATAGGAGCCACGACTGCAACACTCAGGTGAGCGAGGAAAAGCTAATAGCTCTCAAAATCCTTTTGCTGGGAGAAAATTTTGGTACCAAGTATGACAAGAAACAGTGTAAAAGGAGAGAAAATAGAAGCAAAGGGAAATGTGAGGGGTCCTGGTATAAACCAGAGATAAACAGACATAGGTGGGAATAAATCAGCGGGGGAAACCTTGAGCCCAGCAGGATGATTAACAAAAGTCTAGACCAAGGTTCAGAAGTTATTATTACGTCCAGAAGATCACATTTTAAGAGGCAGATTGTCTCGTACTCCTGTGTCACCACTTAAATCCAATTACATCTGGTAGCAATAAAAGCTGACAGACACAGCAGGTGTTATCAGTGCACTTTTTGGGAAGCAGCCATCCATCCACAGACCATCACCTGTACCCAAATGGGCACCTTTGGCAATCTCAGCAAAGAACCTGAACATTGCCTGGATATTGGATCGGAAAGTGTTTTTCTAGCCCAGAACGGAGAGGATTGCTGAAGCCGACAGAGCATGGAGCCAGGTATCACTCAGGTGCTGCTCGCCGCTCCCTGAGTGATCAGCGACACCATCTTACACCATTTTACATCCTTTCCCCAAGCCCTCCTCTAGTTTGTTTTCCCTCCCAAAGAACGGAGCCAGCTTCTCTCTTCCTCTTATTTTTTTTTTTCTCATACAGGAGCTAAATAAAATCCTGTGGAAGTTTTGAAAAGACCTAATAAAGCTAACATCCTGTGTTCAGATTAGAGTGGAAAAAGGGATAGAGGGGATGCGCATTCAACCTTCAGGACATAAACTGCCAGAACAGCCTTGGAATGACAATTCAGTTTGGACAGAGTTTGCTGTTAATTGACACTTGAGGAGGTTCCTGTACATTCCTTGGAAACATTTGGTAGGAACCTCTACTCCACACACAAAACTGCACTACGCTACACTGGGGCACTACGGCTGTGGTTTTGTGTCCAACAACCTTTTTTGTTCAGCACTGAAAATATGAATAAACCACGATCTGCAGTGTCACCATGTCACCAGTCTCAAACTTCACTGTGGTTTTTCTCCTTCGTTTAAAGATTGTTTTTAATTCACAGCCCAAATTGTGCCTCCTAACTTCACACAGACGAGAGTGAAAGTAATACACACAAAAGCTCCCAAGATCTGTGTTCACGACCCCAAAATATGGCTGTCACATTACACACAAGAAAGATTTCAAGTTATTTTATGATAGCACCATCTTCTCTATGATCACATCAACGCCCACCTGAGTTCTCCTAACTGTGTCCAGGCTTTTTAAATGTTTCTCCATCTGCCTGCCCTGGAGACCCCCCCTGCACCCACTGCACACAGGGTCCAGGTCATGGATGGGGAAATGACACACACAGAAATTAGCAATTTGGCCCTGGTCCCTTGGGAAGCCGCAGCAGAGCGAGGAAGTGAAGTCTCTAAAACCAAGTCCTAACTACAAAACTGGCCTCTTTTCCTCTCAGTAAGTTATTAAGCCCCTGCAAAGTCTTGAACCTCTATCACAATGGCATTTGCAAAAGAGGATTTTAATGTTTAAACAGTGCTTGAGTTAAAAATATATTGAACATTCCATTTACATTTCGGACAAAGTATATTGAATTTACCATGAAAATATTCCTATAGAGGCAAGATAAAATAAATGAAAAGACAGCTCTCCTTGTATTTTGTATTTTTTTTTTCTGTAGAACTAATATAGGATTAAAGAGGAAAACCTGGAAGCTGCAGGAACAAGTTTGAGCAATCACTTGTCAGTTGCAGTTAGCACAAAAATGTATTATAACAAGATATTACTTGTAGAATTTCCACTATAAATCTTTTATTCATTCCCAGGAATCCCAGTCCAGGCATTTGCCATACTGCATTGTCAAAAATAATGCCCAGCATAAACGGTGTGCGAGAGACCATGAACATCAGAGATAACAAGAGCACTAACACCTTATGGGCCTTAAAAACCCAGTAGTGGTATTTCTGGTCTCTCATTAAAAGTGAAATAAAAATATTGTTTAAGAATGACTTTTATGCTTAACTATTAAATGCAAGCATTGATTCTTTGCTTATGGCTTTTCCCACTTTTCTTCTTAAAAATTGCTGAGTGGATGTAAACAACAAAGTAAATTTTTACGGCCTCATTCTGTTGCTGGGCAGGAGAATAACCTAATGCTGAAACAACCTGGTAACCTAAATGAGCATCACAAGCAAAACACCTGTAAAATACCAACCAGCACTATGGGAAGGAAGAAGAGAACAGGTTGAGAGTGAAACATGGTGTAAAGCAGTGTGTTTCCACGGAGGTTGAAAGACTTTTTGGCAATTTCCATGGACGAAGGAGATGTAGAGCCTGAAAAATTCCATCTGGATGTAGCAAAATTGCTAGCAGCCAGTGCTGAGCTTCTCTGTTGTGTTAGGCCAGCCAGGAGCTGTGGTTTCCCTCGCCACCACTTCCTAAAAGTGGTTTCTAGTTCAGACTTTCCCAGGTGAGAGACTTCACCCTCAGAGTTACTTCCCTCTGGGTCAGGGAACCGGTCTTTGCGGCAGGACTCAAGCCCTGGCTAAGCATGGGAAGTCCTCTGCTCTGATTTCCTTCGGTGTTAAGTCACGCTAATAATTAATTCTCAGAAGCACAGTGCAGGTGAGGGGAGAGCTGGGGTTTGTGCAGTCACTTCAGCATCAAGCATTCGTGCTGGCTGAACACCGACACCTTCACTAATGCGTTGCAACCCTTTGTCTTCTTCTAAAGATCGCTCAGAAAACGCGACTTGACAGCTACTCCTTGGTACTGAGGACACTTTGCTGAGTCTTTCCTTTTTCTAATTTCCATATTCAAATCCTGATAATGTTTTTGGTTTGGTTTTTTTTTTATCAGGGTCTCCTCTGCTTTAGTTCTCTCTGCAGAGTGTTTCTAGTGTGTCTGTCCTTCTGCTGAACTCATTCCCCTCGCTTTTTCCTTTGGGCTCCCAATACTGCGGTGAGATGAAGAGAGCTCCTAAGCAAGGCAGGTTTATAAAGTGACTTCTGCCAAAACTTCTGGCATGTTTATATCTCAAACAGGTAAGCAAGCCATGAGGTCATCTCTTTCTTGGACAAGTTCTCCTCCTTTCTTTCCAACCTGCTTTAATCTTTCCACCCATTCTTTCTTTTCTTCTAATTTATCCCTCAGCTTTTTGTCTCTTCCATTTCTCTTGGCCTCCAGAGGCCATAGGTAAGAAACAGCTTTTCTCCCACCTCCCTTACCAGAAGTAGATGGAAAAAAAAACAGATAGATTTCCAAGACAGGAGAAAATCGGTTTCTAGTTTCTTTAACACATCCTTGCTCTCAGAGCAGAAGCACAGGGCACTTTTCCTTCAGCTGCAGAAAATGGGGGTAAGTTAGGGGAAGAGACACACACAATGGGAGATGACCCCCATGTTTTGGTGTCTGCTGGTCCAAGAAGATACAGCCTGAACCAGGTTCTCTACTAACATCGAGTCTCCTGGAGGGCTAAGGTAGTACAGCCAAGAATAACAGCATCCCCTTGATTATCATCAGACCTGCAAGGTGGCATCAGCATTTCCTCAGCACAAAATTTGCAACTGCCGCTATAACTTCTGCAAGATCAAATCCCTAGGAGCCACATAACGTCACCATACATCCTATGTACAGCCAAAAAATCCCAGTCACAAATTAATTTGCAAATGTTTGAAGGAATATTTCTAATTAGGAGTATTTTTCATATACCACCATCCCCTTAGAAAGGGTGCTGCCATCTTTGGAAGAGCTATTGTATTAGCTGTAGAGCTCGTACAGAAGGGAAAATTATAATCATAAAGGGAAAATTATAACTGATCAAATTTTAAAGAAACCTCTAAAAATAGCTTATCTAAAGCCCATAATGTCACAATGATAAAGTCTAAAATCTCAGGTCCTCTAAGAGCTTAAAGCAAGATATGTCCCATTAGGAAGTTTGGGCTCTTCCATTAATTTCCCCACGGGATATAGACCACAAAGGCTTGAAACGTAACAGTAGGGAAGCATCTCTCCAGTCCAAACCGAAATATTCCTAAACTCCCGTGCACCAGTGTCTAGGGAACAAGATGCAGCAAGAAGCAGATATTTGTCTGCCCTAAGAAGTGGGTGTGTGCTTGCTTCCAGTTATAGAAGAGGAGGAATTTGGAACTGCTTTGAACAGTGGGTGGGATTGAGAGAGCCCTGGCAAAGATGGATTTGCAGACGACACAGGGGATTTGGTTGGAAGTGCAGGATAATTACAGTTTGTTCTACTGCACTTCAGTTTATCAGAGCAGCACTATACCATCCATTCAGGGGGCTGTTTTGGATGCAAGATGACCTCTAATGTTAAGCAGACGTTACTAATAACCACTTTCTTTGCCGTTAGTATAATAAACCACCGGTGATAAACAGTGACCTCATCTTTTGGAGTTAAGTCCTACACTGTTGACTAAACCAGCAGCAAAATACCTCTTGTTATTGTGCAAGTTTCACTTAAGCACAGGTTTTCCCAGTTACAAGCCATTTATCAGCAGCATGAACACAATTTGTATTATACAGCCTGTGCTCACTGTTAAAATTTATACAAATCAGCAGAGTCATTAAGTCCTACATTTGCTTTCCCCTAATCCACTGTTAGATTAAATGGTTCAATTAATAATAAATATTAGCAGTTTATTAGATTAATAGTTACACCACTACATTAGCGTATGTGGTTGCAGAGAGACAGAAACGAAGCGATAGTTTCCCACTAAATCATTTTTAGCCAAGCAGGGTACCATATGTTGTTCTGCCACGCTCATCTCTTCTTTACAAAAAACAAAGCCAAAACCTTCGGCTTCACCTGCCACTTCCAGTTACTCAGCCTCGGCCCAAGGATCTCGATAGAAACAAGGAACCAGCCTGCGCTCTGAGCAGAGCCACTGAGCTCAGCAGGGCTGCAGGAGGGGAGCCAGCACGGGCTCTGACCCATTTATTTGAGAAAATTACCCCTGGACAAGGAGATAATCCTCCCCAATAAGCCTGGCTACGGGCAGGAGGAAGCACCAGATTAGTGAATTTGGTTCTGCTGCAGGGACTGATGCTCAGCAGCTGGAGAGGCTCCGCTACCCCACACTGAAAATGCTGGGGTGATAACGTGCCAAATTGTTGCATCTGTACATGATCTGTTTTGCAGCTACAAAATGGATTGCAAAACGCTCTAATTTTATAAAGCAGGGGAAGAATCAGCTAAGGGGAAAGTTGGTTCCATTGTCCAGGAACGTACTCCTAATGTTAATCTGCTATTTGTCAAATATCCATATGCATTACAAATAAGTGTACCATTCTGCAGCACATGGATAACTGGAAGGAGAGTGGAGAAATGACAGTCGGGAGACTGGACTCCGTTCCCAGCCCCATCCCTGGATGCCTTTTTATTTCTTCCAGCTCTCTCAGCTACATCTAGTGAAGTGTTTTCTTGTTGTTGCAGATTCATTCTCTCCAGACCTGAATTTTCCTTACAATTCTCTACTTCTTTTGCCTCATCCCTGGGTAAATCCCTTCCAGCTTCATGCCTCAGTTTCCCTTATCCGTAAAAATAGGATAATGATACCTTTCACAAAGCGTCTTTGGATAAAAAGTACAATCAGAGATTAATGTTGAAGATATTACCAGGGTGTGACAACTACATTGGTCCATATTCACTGGCTGAGAATGGGTTTTCACGGTCTTCCCTGCTCGTAGTTGATGGATAACAGCAAATCTTGAAGAAAATAGAGCAGGTCTGCAAAACTGCATGAAAACCCCAGCTTGTACTCAAGCAGCTGTACTCTATCAGAACTGGCATCTCACACGGGGAGAAACTTCCACTCTCTCCTGAAGTCTGAAACCCATTTGATTTACAAGAAGGGAGCAGGGCAAAAGGCCTCAGCATCTTGGCACAACAGTGGTTGGAAAGACCATGATTTCTCTGCTCTTCTTGAGCTCAAAGACACAGTAAAACTGATTTAACTTTGGAAACCTACACTGATGGGTATATTCTTAACTCCCATGGATGTGAATAGCTGGGGGTGCATGACTACAGTCCCACGCACCGAGATGAGATAATTACAGTTGTACAGTTGTGGAGGCATTGCCAATATCCCATAATTAATTTACAGACAGAGTATTTCCTCCTCCTTTTCCCCCATTAAGGGTAGAGAAAATAAATGTTCTTAGGAGTTGGCAGTTTCTCTTTAGTTTGCATATTCCTCCTAAATATGAACATTATGTTGTTTACTCATCTGTTAATGACAGCTGATTATCAAACCATAAATATACATGTATCTAATGGTTTGTGAACATTAAACACCGGAATGTAATACAAGTGGGTGTACACAGGAGCCCAGTTCTAAACAATTGCCATTTACCATGTCACCCTCCGTGGCCGTGTCTCAGTCTGGGCACTGGCACTTCCCATGGATAAGATGAGCACTGATTTTCCCAGCTGCTGTTGAGATGTTTGATTATTGCCACATGCAAACAGATTATTTTTTATTTCACTTGAGCTGCCTCTGCTGCACAATCCAGTGGTGTTACAGCTTTTTGCTGACTTCTGGGGGTCTGAGAAGGAAACCTGACATGCCAAACACCTTCCCTGACAGTTTTAAGCCTTATTTCTTTTCTTCCTTTGTTCTTGGTCACCAAGTAAAATAAAATAAAATGATGCAGTCCTCAGTGTGACTACTTCCAAGAAGTCAGGGTGTCAATGCCAAAGAGCCCAAGGCATTTTTCTGTGTGGTCCAGTTTACTCCTCTGTCATCTCCATCTCTCTCCCTCTTTTCTTCCTAAATTCCTTGCTATTATCTCAGATTTGGTTTCTCTGGAACAAAGCAGATTTCTTCCCTCCTAACACTTTATTTGTCAGAGCCCTGCTAGAACCTTTCCACTTCACAGACTGGTAACTTCAGCCTTGCCTTATTCCTGTTGTTCTGCTCCCCCTGCACCTGGGCTCTCCCGTTTTGTTATTTTTTTTCCTCTTTCTAGTGCTAAATCCATCCTTTTCCCTTACACTTTGAACCCCAAGCCCATGAGCTGTCTTTCTCCTCTTTACTTTCCATCCATCCCTCTTCTGGAATCTTGCTTAAGTTCTCCTGCTGAAGTCAGTTATTCTGAACGTCCTTCTTCCACTTCCCTCAAGTTCTTCCTGATTTGTCTCTTGTTGCAGAGAAAATTTAATTTTCCTTTGTGTCACCTCTCTTCCAGCTCCATATTTACTCTTCTTTCCTAATTGTCCTCCCAGTAATTTCTCTTTCTCCACGCACCACAACTACCTCCCCACTCTCTACTTGTGATGGTCTCTGAAAAAAAACGAGCTGGGCCCAAAAGGAGAGTTTTGGGTCTCAGTTCTTGAATAAGGAAAAGGGAATCATGTGGTCTCTTTGCTTTGTGCAAGTACCTAAAGGGGGCCTAAAGGAGAGAAGGGGAGGGACTCTTGATTGGGGAGTGGAGACATAGGATGAGGGAGAATGGTTTCAAACTGAAAGAGGAAAGATTTAGATGAGATATTAGGAAGAACTTCTTTGGTGTGAGGGTGGTGTGACCCTGGCCCAGGTTGCCCAGAGAAGCTGTGGCTGCCCCATCCCTGGAGAGGTTCAAGGCCAGGTTGGAGGGGCCTTGAGCAACCTGGTGTGGTGGGAGGTGTCCCTGCCCAGGGCAGGGGGTGGAACTCAGTGATATTTAAGGTCCCTTCCAAGCCAACCCATTCCATGATTCTACAAGTGTTTACAGCTGAAGTCTCAGCTAAGGAGAATTTTGCACTGTACTGGTATGTTCCCAACTGCACTGAACATTTTGCCATTGCTTTTGTTTCAATTAGAATAGTTCGGTCAAGTATTTTTGATCCATTTGCAAGGAATATGGTGAGTATAATTTGTCTCACGAGTAGCTTTTGGAACTCCTCAAGTTAGGATGAGGCATATGTGTAATTTTCAAGACTGTTATTTTTACGCTGTTCCAAGTTCCAGAAAACATTTAGCAATTTTGATCAAACAAAAGCACTGCTGTGATATAACTCCAGCATCAACGTATGAAAAATTTCACTTGTCTTCTTAGCAATTATTGATGAAGGGAATAAAGCTGCAGGTGAACGCAAAGGGCTGGCTGTTTGCATTCCTGCACTGCCAGCACGCCAGATTGGAGAGCAAGCAAGTAATTCTGCCTGGAACTGGAACTCAACCAGTCGAGCGGTGACAGAGAGGTGTTTGTGCAGAGCAGGCTCGGCAATGAAAATAAGCTGTTACCACTTACACTGACCTGTGCTGTTTGATGACGAAATGACGCCTTTCTTCTTAAAATGAACCAAGGGGGTTTATTTGGGTGATGCTGGTTCAGTGCTCAGTGATGCTGAGCACCACAGGGGCTGAACTCCTGGGGAAGTGTTTTGCTTTCTCACCCATCTCCTTTTTATTGTACAAGTCAAGAGAGTTAAATAACTGTAGCTGGATGTTTTAAAAGGGCCGTATAGTTTTATGAACAGTTAATAACAAAGGTGTATATAACAAAGATGAGAGAGTTGAGGGTGTTCAGCCTGGAGAAGAAAAGGCTCCGGGAAAACCTTAGAGCCCCTTCCAGTCCCTAAAGGGGCCATAGGATGAGTCATGGGATGAGGGAGAACAGTTTTAAACTAAAAGAGTGGAGATTTAGATTAGATACTAGAAAGAAATTCTTTGGTGTGAGGCTGGTGAGAGCCTGGCCCAGGTTGCCCAGAGAAGCTGTGGCTGCCCCATCCCTGGAGGGGTTCAAGGCCAGGCTGGACAGGGCTTGGAGCAACCTGGTCTGGTGGGAGGTGTCCCTGCCCAGGGCAGGGGGCTGGAACTGGATGATATTTTAGATACCTTCCAACCCAAACCATTCTATAATTCCATGATTCACCCCAATGGCTGCCAGAACCAGGAAGGAGAACTCCTGAGCAACTGTGGCGCTGCCCTGCTCCTCCCCATCACTCAGCTCAGGAGGGTTTGTGCTCAGCACACCAGCCTAAGGAAGAGCAAAGGCAGATCTACTTTCATTTTCAAGGAGTTCATCTTCTCATCTACCACCAAAAGCAGCATCTAAATATGGTACTCTTAAGTTTTTCTCTACTCCAGGTCAGTGGAATTAATGCAGGGTTGCTTTTGTGAAACAGCTTCCTTTTGGCTGGTTTATTAACAGAAAACAAAAGCCCAACAAGTTTTGACAAACCCAAACTATTTCATTTTTAGAATTTTCTCTCTGAAATAAACCTGGAAGTTTTCTGATTTTGTCCAGAAATGAGCAAAGACAAACACTGAAATCTTTTAGACATGGAATTTCCACCTCGCATGCAGGTCGACGGGAGATTACATTTCATTTGGCTTCAGGTAGAAGTCAAGCTGCTAATTAAATGGCAGAGCTGCTTTACTGGAGATAAAAATAAAGCAAGCGCTAGTGAGAAAAGGGGAATGGGGACCAAACAAAAGGGAAGGATAGGAAAGGGATGAAGTCAATAACAGATAAATCCCAGTCCCAACACAAGTACTAGGAAGACAATACTGTGTTGTGCAGCGAGAAGCTGAGGTTTATTAGATGTTGATTAAGTCTTGTGAGGAGCAGAAAGATAGTTGAGGAGAATGAAGTGAAATACAAACAATCTCTTCTATTTTCCTGGCAAATTTGATCTTCTCTATTAGGATTATCAGCAAGCTTATTCCCTGGCTGTGGGCAGCGAGGCAGATTTCCAATGCCTTTCAATTGCTTTTCTGGCTGAGGCTGGCTATTCTAATGCAACGTGACGGGTAGCCACAAACATAATCCGTAAGACCCAGTGGTGCTCGAATGCAGATGCTACTCTGCAATGCTCCCAGTCCCCTCAAACCGGGACACTGGCAGCACTGGGCTTTAGGCAACGTGGTCACTCATACCTCGGTGTTGCTGCCTTCTCAACTTTGGTGATATCCAGACATTTAAAAAACCAATCTGTTACCAAATTGCAAAAGATTGCATGTTCTTTTTCCCCCGCTGATTTTACTTTCCAGTGGGGGGATTTAGGAATACCCATATTGGATCAGGCTGTGGGTTAATCTAATCTGGCGTACCGATTCCGGCTCCGGCTAATAGATGATGCTTCAGAGGAAGAAAACAGAAAGAAAACAAACCCACCACAATATATCTAGTTAATTGAACAGTTCTGTACATGGGGAGAAAAATTCCTTCCTGACGTCCACAGGTGATGAGCGTATGCCCTGAAGCATGAGATACGATTACTCTTATCATTATCTTAGCTTGCATAGCAACAAATGTAATTAGTGGTCATAAAATTATCCTGCTGTTTGGGATTATCTATTTTTTTAAAGCAACAGAGCCAAGCATGTCTCTGAGGTAACTTCATTTGAATAGGATGAATTTGGCCCATGAAGTCTAAAATGTATCTTTAAGTACAACAATAGAAAATAGAAAAGGCAAGAATTGAAAGTACTTGGCTGCGGCCTCCTACGGCTGCTATTTATCACATACTTGGGCTGTTCCTTAAGAGGCTTTATGCAAACTTCATGTTAGCAAGATAAGAGGTGAAACAAACTGCTGGGAGTAATGACAATAAGTAAGAGAAGAATAAGATTTCAAGCTGAAACTAAGTAAATACCATTAAGCGACATGTTGCGGCAATTGAAAGGCAGCTCCTTCCCACCCCTCGCTGCATCTCGGGAGCTCCTCTGCGGTCGGTCAGTCAGAAAGCACATTAGTGACATGGATGTGGGGCTGGAGAAGCATTAGGGCTGCTGTGTCAAGCCAAAATGCAAATAATTAGACCAAAACCACACTAATAACGTGGGTCGCCCACTGTGTCCGTTCAACACAGAGAGATCCCCCTCCAGAAGCCAGAGGGACTTGAGAGGCGAAAAGGGTTTGCTCAGCTCTGGAAGAATTAACATGAAAACTACCTCCAAACTGCAGTACAGAGCCGGGGTACGCGAGTGAATCTGAAACGTCCTGGTTTGAGGTGAAACAGAACCAATTCTCTGTTCAGTAATTTCACTTTTTAGCTAAGCCTCTCCTAACCAACCAAACTCTCTGAAATTAAGAGTGTATTGTGGAGACAACTGTTTGTTCTCAGAGTGGTTACACCTGATTATTTACAAATTGTTTAATTGTTTTCTAAAGGGATGCCTGAATCATCAGGGTCCGCAGGCCAGACACCGTATGCACAGTGAATCCAGTTTAAGTGCTGGTGGTCCCTGATTGCTCTCCCGCAGTATCTCCACTGACTGGGAAGAACCACAGAGCAGCTCAGGTAGCAACAGCGTCGTGGAGTCAGGGATGTTCCCCACCACTGCAGCGAAAGAGAATGGAGGAACTTCTGCAGCTAATTATTGAATTAACATGGTAAGACAGATTAGCCTCATGGATGGTGGCTTTATCCAGGGATGCTAAATTTTATCTCCGTCCCTGCGAGGACTGTGTCCTCTCAGTTGCAGTTGCCCTTCTGTGGTGGCATAAGGACTTCCACCCAGCTGTGGGTAGATATCCAGGAGGTATTTCCCCATGGCAAAGAAGCAGAAGAGGCTCCTGGGAGGAATCACTAAGCCTTGGTTTAGACAAACGCCACGTCTGCTGCAGGCTCCCCAGTGTGGATCCTGCTGTGGGCAGCAGCCTGGTTTCAGTGTGGTCCCTGTGCCAGCAGCCTTTGGGAGCTCCTCTCCTTCTGTAACAGAGGTGCTAGAGCTGTAATTCTATCAGCACCCAGGCAGGATGTAAAACTTTATAAACCACTTGGCCTCGCCACTGGAAATATTGTAAGAATTGATAGAGCATGCACCGGCATCCAAACGCCAGACCGACAGACATAAAACAGGTGAGCACTTTTACTGCTCCTTAGAGGATTCACACTTATTTGTCAAGGTTAACTGCATCTTTGAGACAGGACATTTTTTGTTGTCATTAAATATCTTTCACTGCTCTGTCCTTCTGCTTAACGAAGATGCCCTCAAAAGACTGAAGGTAATTTACGCTGCAAGTTGCTCGCTCTCATCACTTCACCATCAGCTCTATGGAATGGCTTTTAAAGCTCCAAGACAAGTGAGTATGTGAGAACTCGAGCATCTGTTTTAACATCAACAATAAAGTGACAAGTCATGGATAAAAACCTGAAGATGTGACCCAGGTGCATACTAAATGGCTTGGAAACGAGAAAGTAAAGAAACCCAAGTACATGTATTTACTCTCATCTCCTTAATTTTAGACCAGGTTTGGGAGCTGTGACTTAAGATTTGGGAGCCTGTGGGACATGAAAATCATAGAATCATAGAATGTTAGAATTGAAGACCATTGAGTTCCCACCCCCTGCCCTGGGCAGGGACACCTCCCACCAGACCAAGTTGCTCCAAGCCGCATCCAGCCTGGCCTTGAACCCCTCCAGGGATGGGGCAGCCACAGCTTCTCTGGGCAACCTGGGCCAGGCTCTCATCACCCTCACACCAAAGAATTTTTTCCTGAGATCTCACCTCAATCTCCCCTCTTTCAGTTTAAAACCATTCCCCCTCACCCTGGGGCTACAATCCCTGATCAAGAGTCCCTCCCCATCTCTCCTTGAGCCCCTTGAGGGACTGGAAGGGGCTCTAAGGTCTCCCCGGAGCCTTCTCTTCTCCAGGATGAACCCCCCCAACTCTCTCAGCCTGTCCTCACAGCAGAGGGGCTCCAGCCCTTGCAGCATATTTGGGGCCTCCTCTGGACCCATTCCAACAGGTCCATGTCCTTCCTGTGCTGAGGACTCCAAAACTAGACCCAGTGCTCCAGGTGGGGTCTCCCCAGAGCGGAGCAGAGGGGCAGAATCCCCCCCCTCGCTCTCCTGGCCGCGCTGCTGGGGATACAGCCCAGGATACGGTTGGGTTTCTGGGCTGCCAGCACAAATCACTGCTTTTTGGATAGAAGGCATTGGCTGCCCACGCTGGACTGAATTTGCTGGTATAAAGAAGCACTTTGAACCCAAGGGAGTCCTCCAACTTGTCCAGGGTATCAAAGCCACAACTGCTGGGATCATCTCTTCTGCCTGGTGTGGATTAGAGCCAGTCACTAGTTCTTGCCTGTCCTCTCTGTCCCTTCCTCACAGGGAGGATGGTCATTCTGGCACTTGGCCTGTCTCTCTGCATCTTGCCCAGCGGTAACGTGCAATGACTTGGACTCCTCTGTCCTCCCACTCCTTGTGTGCCCAAGCAGGTTGGGTGTCATCACCGTTGGCCATCACCAGGGAACAAAATCCATATTTTTATGCCACCTGCTTTACATGTGACAAGGGCCCTATTTACCTCGATGGAGAATGTTCCGTTCCAAAGTCAGAGCCTTCTAATTGAGCAACAAACGCTTGTTGCGCAAACTACAGCGACAATTTTTGATGGATAGAAAATACAATATTTAGTCAGACTGCTGTAAGTTAAAACACAGCAGACAGTAAAAGGATGAAATTATACCCCAACAGACTTTTAAATGAGAAAATAGTCTGTGTTAGGGAACATTATTCATTTAAATAGCAGAAAGCTTATAATTTCAACGAGGCCACAATTTCCATAAAGAGCCTGCATTTGGGATTTTTTTTCCCCTTTTCCCTCTTGCAGATTGCAGTTAAAATGAATGAACCTTCCTGCTTACAGAGAAATTCATTTTTATTTTACTTTGCCTTTTTCATGTCAATTACGGAACACTTTGTTAAAATGATTACATAATTTTCGCAGAAGCTTGGTATTGCAGGCTGGAGGAGATAAACCCACTTAAATGTGACTAATGTACTCTCAAATTCCTGCCCAGAGCAGTTTCTCATCTAGACATCACTCACACCATCTTCCCAAACCCCTGCACAGAATCAGCGCAAATGTCAGAGACACAAAAAGCATCTTTCTCTGCTGAGGGAGGTACCACGTGAACTCTGTTTTTAGGCAGCAAGTCAGAGGTCGCTTTGCTGCTAAAAACTCTGCATCCTCAGTCCCCAGCTCATCACTCGGTTCCTGTCTCGTGATAAGGTTACACTGAACGGGGCTGGCATCCTTCAAGGTTACTGTTCCAGAAAATATTTGCAAATAATTTGACGTGCTGTCAGCTAGCAGGCAGCACTGAACTCATATAATTCAACATACTAATGTGGGTTTTCACGCCTAAAGCTATAAATAAGCTTGATATTCGAAAGTTTCTGTAATGTTTATTTAATAGCAATATTTTATAAATAAATCTTGATTAGTCCATTGCACTCCAGTGGAGATCTTTTTCCAATAGAACAGTTGTTTCTAACCCCAGGCCTCTTTTTCTGACCCTTCCCTGCCATCCCACCTCCATTAAAGAAATACAACAATTCCTTCTCAAACCTTTTTCAGACACAAGAGAATTATGGCCATGGCAGCTCCTCCTTTAATTCCTCCTTCACTTTGCCTAGATTGCCCCCCTGGAGATGTTGCCTGACTTATGGTTGTACAAGGATGTCTGCAGGAACTCTTGGAAGTCCAGCTGAAGAAACCTCTGCATGTTGGGCATATCCCATTTAAAATCTCAGACCGAGGATGTATGAAGCCTAAAGGAAATGTTGCATCAACTCCAGTTGGAGCACGGGCTTTGGATCCTACCAGCCAGACCTCAGGTGTGCTACATGTTCTACAGCTGCTGCTCTTTAGGATGCCCTCCTTCTTCTCAGCCTGGAGAACAGAAGGCTCCAAGAAGAGCGTATAGTGGCTGTTCCAGTATCTAAAGGGGCTATAGGAAGGATGGGGAGGGACTTTTGATCAGGGACTGGAGCCACAGCATGAGGGGGAATGGTTCTAAACTCAAATAGGAAAGATTTAGATGAGATATTACAAAAAACTTCTTTGGTGTGAGGATGGTGAGGGCCAGGTTGCCCAGAGAAGCTGTGGCTGCCCCATCCCTGGAGGGGTTCAAGGCCAGGTTGGAGGGGGCTTGGAGCAACCTGGTGTGGTGGGAGGTGTCCCTGCCCAGGGCAGGGGGCTGGAACTGGATGGTCTTTAAGGTCCCTTCCAACCCAAACCATTCTATGGTTCTTGTGCCTAGGAGCAGCACAGAGCAGGTGATGCTGGAAATTTTCACAAGCTCTATGGTTCTGCACAGCATTGCTTCACTGTCTTCCACCTTTTGTAGAAGAAGCAATGCAAAGCCCACTGAAACCCATTTGAGACATGTTCAAGATCCAGCACTAAGCATCAATAGAGCCCTTTAGGAACTTGGAAAAGCTGACCCTTTTCCATAGTGCAGACACTGACATTTTTTTCCTCTTCTCTCCATCAGAAAACAATTCACAGAAGCTATCCAGTTCAAGCCTTTAACTGGAAAAGTGCTCCCATGGAGCTGCATACAGCTTGGACCACTGCACTGCTGTGACATTTTTGCCTTTTTAAATAACCATGACTTTCAGTCCACTGACACAACTCAGTAAAATAAGCCTCCGCTTGGGTAAACCAACAAAGCCTGGTAAGAAATCATCCTAATCATGCAGGACGCAGTACATACGTGCACTGTGTGTACTCTACGTGTGTAAGTATGTTTGGAAGGCTCCAGCTTCTCCAACAGCTGGGTCATGATACAGACGGCGCGTTGCCTTGGTGAGTGATGCAGGAAGAACTTCTCTGCTCCTTGTTGGAAACTCAAGTCCAAGGAGGCAGTATGCAATACACTAGGATTTAAGCACGTCTCTACATCTAGGCTTGGATTTTGGAAAGAAAGTAGAAATATCTGTAGTCAATGGCTGTTCAATGGCCCTGCACAGGAACACAGACCTACCCACAAGACTCTACTTCCCAGACTGGAGGTCAGAGAGAAGTCTGCTATAATTCATGTGCCAAGGAAATCAATGTCCAAAAAAATCTGCCTGACAATATCTAACAGCAATATCACCACTGGAGACTTCTGTACCATGAAGGACTGGACCCCAAATGAGCAAACTCCAGTTTCTTCCAACAGGGGAAAGGGAAGTGAGAATTCTCATCAGTGAAACAACTTCTTTGTGCTGCACTCTGTGCAAATATTTGGATTACTAAAACGAATTTATGAAGCAATTACTTTTAATGCTATATGAGGAAATTAAGTACTCATTGATTTGTGATTTATAATCTAAAGCTAAAAGATCATGAAAAAGCAAATATAACTTAATTAAACATCCCTTGGCTTTGCTACTATTGCAGACCTAACTCATAAAGTAAGTAAAACAAACCATTTTTAGAACATAAATGAGTATTGGTTCTTCTAGTTCAGAAGACAAATAATTTACTGCTTAAATATATTCAGCAAAGTTTAGCCATGTGAAAGATTTTTCCTGTGGCCTCTGGGTCTTGAAGGAAGGGTAAAAACTGACTGGTACAGATTCAAGGAATTCATTGTGCTGCGAATGACAGGAGCATTTGCTATGAAAAGAGGAAAACAAAAGGCGATTTCCGTTCTTTTTATACTGAGAAAAATATTGTAATATATTCATGGAGTAGAATATATTGTGAAAGGAACATGCCTTTATGGTCTCTCCATTGGCAACGCACTTGTGATTATTCACTCCTGACACTGAGCTCATTAACCTGGGGAAATTTAATCTAATGCTATAGTAGTGTTGCTATTTTTCTACTCTGAAGTGTAAATAATTTGCAAAAAACCCCACCCAGGTTTTTAGAAGGAAACATCCCAAGTGATGTATTCAATCAGTTAAGTAGGGAGTTTGATTCTTCCTTTGTACTGCAGAAGACGTTTGAGTTTAAAAAAGGAGCGAAAAACAAAACACCAGTAAATAAATCATGAAAGAGCATCCATCGTAACGGCGTAGTTCAGGAAGATAAACTGGTTCTGAATATACTGGGTTGGATTTCTCAGCCTTTCAGTCTGTGAAAGGGTGTTGCTGTTGCAACACCAAAGGAGGATATTTAAGACAACTTTGATGCCCTTTGGATTTCATGTGCGTGGAGAGAAGGATGAGGATGAGGTATTTGGTTGTCTCCATCCTCCTTGAAAAGTCTTTCTGTATCCTCTGATCCCAGGTACAGAGCAAGAGATTTAGATTTTGATGGGAAAGAAGAGCCATATAAAATGTACACCCTCCCTGCTCCAGGCCTCATTCTTCATCATCCTTCATCTTCACTGATGAAGACTGAGGCCACCACCTTCTATCTGCCCAGGTGGTGAGCAGTTCTGCAGAAGGGCCATCCCCTGCGTGAGGGAGTGTTGGGTGTACTTGGTGATCTCCAAAGGCTTCTGATGGAGCCAAGAACAAATTGACCTGGAAGAGTGCACAAGGCACCCCCCAAGCAAGTTAGCCCAAGATTCAAGTCAGTAACTTGGCACCTCACGCATCTCCATGTGGAATTGCACTGGCTCCTTTGTGGAGGAAGGGAGATGAAGTGGCTCCAGCCTCAGACCCCCAAAACTCAAGGATGTGCTTTTTCTAAACCCCAGAGCAGGGAAGTTGCTGAGTATTGAGATGTACACACAATATGCCAACCCAAGGCTGATGGGTTGTGTCACCATGGTCCAGAGAACAAACCACAATACGCAAAGGGTAAAGGTGCTCAGGCCTGTCATGCTGTGAAGACAGCCAACATCTATCCAATTCCTAATAGCAGTACACTTTGTGTGTCACCTAAATATGCAAACCCCAATATATAAAAGCTTTATAATGCTCAGATTCCTAAGAAATTAATTTCTGCCCCAAAATGCATCAGAGAAGTCATTCATAAATAAAAGGGTGTCTGCTATACACGGGCCAGACACAGGCGAGTGTATCTGAGACCTGGAGAGCAATGATAATAACTTGGAAAACATCAGCTCCTCTGCGAAAAGAGACATCAGAAATACACAATATTTCCAAGAGACCTTGGAGCAGAGGAAGCATCTGTCTTTTTAAAACCTCATTACTGTAGACTACAAGGGCTCCAGCACACAAACCACAAATTACATCAGGTGAGTAAGTTCCCATACATCAGCCAGTCTGTGTACATGCTCCAAGAGCGCAGAAAACACACCGTAATTTGAGTTAACTTTGCCCCCTCTGGTTTTACACTAACCTACGGCAACGTGCTGCCTTACAAAGGACATAGATTGTGAGCTCCTCCATAGATGGGTACCCCAGGGCAGCTGACGTGAGGGAATGTGTGAGGGAAAAGTCACTCTTCCGTTATTCTGAGCCATCCTCAGGCTGGAGACTGCAGAGTGCAGGTGTTTTATTGAGGTACCGTAGCTAAGGGGCCTACAGGTCCATAGGTTCTCTCTGCCTTTGATGCAGAAAAACTGAGGCCTCCAGAGAATGTCCAGCTTAGGCAACTTCAGAAGAAATATTAAGGCTATTCTACTGTGTTAACAAAAAATATTGCAATTAATCTCTTTTCCTAATTTAGAGGGAACATGGAAAGCTAAATATTTCAACCAATACCGTTTTTAAGCTTCTAAGGTTTTAAAAGACTAAATTAGCTTTGAATTTAAAGAGAAAAATTACAGTGTACCCTGGAAAGCATTTTGCATCTTTGCTTAATGCTTAAAACATCTAACACAGGAAAATAGGAGTTTTCTCATGGGCTTCTGTGTCCGTAAGTACCTTTCATAGCAATCTTACAATGGATTCCTTTCCTTCTCCTGTCCGGAAGGAGATCTTGGTTGCCATAGAAGTCTACATGGTACATTCAAAGTTTTAATTCACCTTCCTTGGTCACAGTGAATTCATATTTAAAAAAAAAAAATAAATCCTAGAAGAATGGTACCATGTCTGGCAGAGTGGAAAGGAACCCAAAACTGCATTTGTGTTAAATTTGGAATATACATAACCTCTTGTCCATTTGTCGACCAAAACATTTGGTTAATCTGAACTATTTGTTTCTGTTAGTTCTCATTTTGACAAAAATCTAATATTAAATTATTTGGTAATTACTTAAACTAATATAGCGCTTCCTGTACCTTGGTCACCAAATCAGAAAAATCCAATATTCTAAGGCTCTGTTCACTGCTTATTTTCCATGTTGTCATCTTACATCTGCCATTCTTCTACTTTGAGATAAAATGCCTCTCACCTGTCAACTCCTGGCAGCCTCTCCTTTCCTATTGTCTCTACCTCACACCTTCTTACTGCAACATTTCCATTATAGCAACTACTTTACTTTGGGCGAGTGGTAAGGGGACGATGCGGTACCACATTCATTTGCATTACGTTGTATGGAAAGTGGTTGCTATGAAAATTATCATGTCATGAACGGGAAGAGCATGGCTCAAGGTGAACAATATACAGCAGAAGTGAATGTGTTCTTGAAACCTCTCTATTACTGTTGAAAGGTCACACACAAAAGCACGTAATGTGCAGAACATAAAGGTGAAGTGCACTGTATCTTAAAACGACCCTAAACAACAAGAAGATAATGCTATATGTATAATAAAACAATAATAATATCGTAAAGACCTGCAGAGATAAATGTTAGCTATTTTCCTTTATCTGACAGTTACACAAAAAAACCCCAAAACCAAGTAATAACAAAGATGTATGATAAAACTGATTGACAACCTATTGTTATGTGTATTGAGAGATAACCACCAGTGGGACTGAACAGGCGTCTAAGACAAAGAAACAAATGACACCAAATTAGAAGAGAGGCAGAGGAGGGCAGCGTCGTAATAGGGACATATCCCAATATGCCATTGATCTCCTTGGCAGCACGAGCACTGAATGCAGCTGCCCAGAAATCTCTCACTCCATGAGCAAGGTCAGCTCGAGCAGAGCTGCTGCTTACGCTACAAAGGTGCTACAAGGGACCACACAAAAAGTTCAACTTCAGTACTTTACTTCATCCTTGTGGACTTCACTGAAAAACCTGCAGCAGGCCTTGATCTTGTAATCCACTCCAGGATGTGTAAGAGGTTTACATGCTCCCGTATTCTAAAACTCTTCCAAAGAAAGACAGATCCATGGCAGGGGATTTGGAAATGGATGATCTTTAAGGTTGCTTCCAACCCAAACCACTCTATGATTCTCTAGAAGTGGATAAATTGGTCCAAAGACATTCCAGTGCTATGAAAAGGGGCAGAGCTTTAGCTTACAATCCTATAATGACTGTCTTTGAGGGTGTAGATGCATGTGTGGAGACACACACATCAACAGTTTGGGAGAGCTCGGGATGGAGGAGGGAAGCCAGGACTGTCTGTCTACAGTCCAGGACCACCAACTCCAAAATGCTGTCTTGGAAAAGTTAGGGCCCAAAGGCTGTGTTAACATCTGCATCTTAAGTGGACTGATTCTTGTCTTAGAGACACAAATGCCATTCTGATATCTCAAACACAACATAATTGTTGCATGAAATTTGTTTGGTTTTTTTTTTTGGTCTTTTGCTGCAGTTTGGCCCAAACTTGCTCCAAGTCCTCTCAGTGACCCAACAGGGATGTGTCTCATCCTCTGTACACAAGCTACTGGTTTCTGGTACAGGGTGGACCTCTCCTCCACCCCACTGCTGATGGCACGGGACTGCAGGCTGTGTATTTTTCCTAAACGAAGCCCTCAAAGCTCGATGTAATTAGCAAGCAAGATTCCCTATTTACAGCTGAACTGAGACCAGCTGTAGTTACACAGCAAAGAGAAATGCAGAGATTTCACCACTACCTCCAGTGGTAATGGAGCAAACTCAGCTGAAGAAATGTTTGCTTACATACTGAATTGGTAACACTGTACCACTGAATTTGTGTGTTTGTTTTCAGAAGACTGAGATAGGTGTCTGACTTCAGAGGTCCCCTTGATGCCAGAACCTACTGCCTTTATGAAAGAACCAGAGAAACCTGCAGATAAATCTTTTATAAGCAACAGCCTCTTTTGGACAACATTTTTCACCGATGCTAAAGTTGAGTGGGATTTAATTCCACAGCGGGATCAGGTTGAAAGTGAATTAGTGACAGAGTATGCAGCCATCCTAAAGAAGCTATTAGGACCTGTGACCTTGAGCTCAGTCTAGAGGGCTCTTTGTGGGACCACTTTGCCTACGGGCAGTACAATAAAAGTGTTCCGCAAGCCTTGCCTACAGAGAGAACCTGACATAGCAATCAGTGCTGGAGAGATTGATTTCAAGTGAAATAGCAGTGAAGGACACTTGTGCTAATAAAGCAAGGCTGGAAGGTTAGGAAGACATCATGTGCAGCAAAGGATGGACTGTTCCCTCCTGAAACTTTCAAGTGGTCTTTCATCTATGTCCAAAACATGAAATTAGACATAGGTATGGATAGAGCTATATATAAACCCAACTTCATGCCTAGGAGCAAAGGAGGGAAGGCAGTGGGGGTGGTGCTGCTTGGAATATTGGGGAGATGCACTCTGCTGTGAGAGGGTTGTCCGTGAGCAGGAGACAAGAGAGCATCACCTGAGTCACCACGGAGCTGAGACGTGTTCTCTGGGGCAGAAAATTTCACTGCAGCACTGTCATGGATGGAGTCATGTACTTCACTAATAAGGGAGAAGTATCTATATATTTATATATTGAGATATAGTTATATAATTTATCTCAGTATATTGATACAAACCAACAATTTAATAAAATCAAAACATTTAATTAAAAACATTAATTAAAAGAACTTGGTGTGCAGCCCACCATTGTTCAGGAGAGCTCAAAGGGCTCTTGGAGGGTTGTCCACTAATTATGGGGGTGAGATAATTGACTTATAGGCATATTTGCATATTGACCACAGCAGCAGTATTGTGGTTCCTCAAGTCAGCACTTGGCTATTGTGTCTCCCCTAACTGCTTTTGAGCCAGATGGAGTCATCATGACTAGATGCACCCATGATGACCACCACGGGTGGTTATCAGCTGGGCAGAGTTACAGAAGTTAAGGCTCAGACTGGGGACAGAGGGGACCACACCATCAGAAGCAGAGCTGAGGGAAAGGGGCTGGAGCGCTGACTGCTCTGGAGGCAACAGCTGAAGCACTGTCACTGAACCAGGCTGAGTTCTGTGAGTGAGCAGCGTGAGCACAGCTCAGCAGCAAAACCAGTGAGGGATCACATGCAGACTGTGGAAATTACTAAAGAAAACTGGTCAGGGCCCACCACCCAAACAGTGCAATAACTCACGGCCTGTCTGATACCAGCTGCACCCCGGGGGGGGGCCATATGAGAACGGCAGCTCCATGGTTAAGCTGTCTCTGACATTGGATACGGCTCCTCAGAAACCTCCACTCCCTCTTCCCTCTGTGAGAGAACAGGTTTGATTTCAGGCGGGGGTTCTGCTGCCGGTAACACCCAGTCTGCCCAGTCCAGGGCTTCCCAGGACACACGTTTGATCTGCAAGAGGAGTGGGCACGTGATCCTGTTGAGGGAGCCAAAGCTGACGAGGTGAGGTTCATGCTGGTTTTATGCAGCAGTGGGAGTAAGGACAATACCTGATTCAGCAGAAAAACTTATGCTATAATCTATGAAAAAATTTCAACTAAATTTGAACTGTGAGAGTCAGTTTGTATTGAATCAGCACTTTGCATCACTTGCCTGTGGCGTTTTGGATCCAATACCAAGAATCTCAGTGCCAGATTTACTGTATCGATGAACCACAACCTCAGAGTCTGTCAAACAGGGCAAAAGCAGGAGGGAAAGGCTTTATTTCAAGCATCTGTGGAATATTGAGAGATAAAAGAGAACATTGGGATGGGAGAAAAGAAAAAAAGAAATAAGGAGGCTCGTGGCACCTTCGAAGACATCTGAGAATTACCAAAGATGTGAATTCTGAATAATTCAGTGTTGTAGTGATCAGCTATAGCTCTGAAGCCAAAACAACAAGATTTCTTTACACCCTAAAAACATATAGTCTTTAGGCTGCAATATTCATCAGATCGATACTTTTATTTCTATCAGGACATCGTACATTTGTTTTGTTGCCCCTCTAGTATCTCTACAGTCTGTTGTTTTACACAAATAGAGTCAGCCCAGTTACTCTGTTATTATGAAGAATTTTTCTGAAAGAGACATAAAGCACTCAGAAAATTGCAAACTCCACTTTTAGCCAATTTGGTTTCTAGCAGTTTTAATAAATGTTTTAAAAAAAAAACCAAGGCACCCTAACAGCAAACAATTGTGTTTATCCCCTGCCTGCAAGGATCTGCCTGTTCTTCAGATAATCAATTTCTTTGAATTACTAATAATAGTTTTAAAAGCAAGCAAGGCTCCCAGTACCTGCAATTCAACAGTTGGAAATAAGCTATAATTTGCATTAAAAATAGAGCCAGTCATGCCCTGTAGCTTGGACATTGCAAGCTGCAAAATAAGATACACTAACTACCCAGGCTGATGACACAGTGCTCCCGTGGCAGCCAGCGCTCAAATTAAAAGTGTGTCAGCACTTCTTTTCTAAAACTCTATTTCTGAGGGCTTTATACCAGCTGCTTAACTTCATGTAGCATAAATGTTCACAGTCCAGCAGCAAAGATATTATGTGCAAATTGCCCCTGCTGTGTAGGAAATAAGCCCAGAGAACCAAAACGGCGAAATACAGTAAAATGTGAAATATCTCTGTTATTTATATACCCCTGGCCTCATCTCTGTGTCCTGAGGGAAGTGCTCTGTGATGAGGAGCATCTAGGGCACCCAGAGACTGATGGGGATCCCACGGGAAAGGTAAGTGTGGCCTGGGCTGATGCTGGATAGAGCACAAATGCCTCCGCACCCCTCAGCAAGTGCAAACCAGCAGCAACTGGGGCCCCCAAACCCTCAAAAGAGGTTTTTAGGGACGGCTGAAATTCCTCCTTGTTCTTCCCCTGCAATACCACACAGAGGGAAAGAAACTCCAAGTGAGGAGCCAGGTAAACTCTCCAGATCGAGCCATAGCTCCTATAGGCTTCGATTTATGGCAGCTGAAGAACATCTGTGTCTTTGTGCTTTTCTATCTATCAGAAAAATTTGGCCCTACATATAAAATCAGTAACAGTAGTTTGCAACACTGCAAAAGAAAAATAATTACATTTTAAAACAAAACAAACTCAAGGAAACAATTTAGGTCCAAAATGTAACTATGTAAGTCTTTGTATTTAACAGGATGGTCAGTGTGCTCATTATTCAAATAGCTTTCCTTTTTCAGTTAACGATTCTCTTTGTGTCTGAGGAAATTTTATCAAAAGCAAAACATGCCTACTGGTTCCAGCAGAAGATATGATTTAAACACTTTTCCTTTGCTCTGTCACAGCAGTGATTCAACCAACAAAACACTGTCAGGATCACATATGGTGCAGATGCTCTGCAAAGTTAAAATACTATTGAGATCATTAATCTGAGCAGCTCCAATAATCCGAGTTACATTTCATTTGGTAATCAACAGCAAGATGTGAAAAATCTTCTCCCTCTCATGCCACATGCTGTTGGCTGCCCATCATCTGCTGGGTGACTTGACCCAGCTGAGCCAAAGCCAAAGCACACCCCGGCGTGGCAGCTGAACACAGGCAAGAGAGATGTACGATAGGCACCAGGAGGAGTGTGTGGAAAGCAGCATCCCTTCTGATAGCTGAAAAAGGAAGGTAATTCTTGCCAGGAGCGGGAGAGAATCTGGTATTTTATCTGTCTTTTCCCACTTAAGGCAATGAAATGTAATCTCCATCCCATTGGTGAATGTGTGGCAGCAGCATCTAGACCGCCATCACCTAAATCTCTTCTCCAAAAGTAGCTTCAAATATGTTGAGGAATAACACTCCAACCCTTTCCTACAAAATTATTATTCATACTATGCAATACCTGCAGCCTGTGGCTGTCCCTCAGAATACTGGAAGTATCAAATTATTCATAAAGGCAGATTTAATATGGTTATCACTGCACTATGGCAGACAGCTCATGGGAGAAAGTACTATGTGCTATTTGCATGTAGGTGACCCATCCGATGCTCTTTACAGTCTTGTTGCTTTAAGCTATTACACCTGACGGCTGCCATGTCTAATTTTTCCCCAAACTTACAGAATTCTGCTAAAATGAGAGTCAACATGAGCTCCTGGCACAAGGCTGGGAATGGGAAGAGACCTGGTTTCTTGGGCTGTCACTGCCATGTGTCTGACTGGGAAGGTCCCTTCCTCCTCCCGTTATCTCACCCAGCTGGAAGATCTGGGAGGAAACAGTCCTCCTGAAGGAGCCAGGAAGATGAACACACAGGCTGCTTTTGGGAGGTCATTAATGTTATTCTGCCAATCAACCGCAATTAGGAATGATTAGTGCTGCCTCATGCAAACAACTCTGGAACTGGAGAGGAACGTTGGAAATCAAACACCCTGATTCAGTGACTTTACTATCGACAGGAACCTTGTCATGGACATCCAAGGACTCGGGACATGCGCGGTCACAGTCACACTCCTCACCTTTGTGCAGATGTACGTATTTTATTATTTACATGCAGAACAGTTAAATGTTTATTTAAGGCACAAAGGAGATAGCATTATTGCTCTGTTTTATAACACAGTGTCTATAATGCTTCTCTTTATGGCTCATTCCCCAGAATGAACTGGTTTTCAGATGAGGAAATTCAGGCTAATCCCGACTCATTTATTCTTGACAGGGCTCCCAAAACCCCCAAAACAGTAGATTTTGTAGAGTTGTGCAGAAACGGATTAAAACCTTTTTACTAGCAAAAGTGCTCCTGACTGTCACTTTGACTTTAGCTGCCAAAGGGTCCCCGTGGCTTTTGGGTATTAAAAAATATTCCCAGTCCCATTATGCACAAACCCCGATAGTTTTAGTAGGTGCAGTAGATAGAGCACAACAGCGCAGTCCTTGTTACACAGTTAGAGGACACTGCTCCTGATTTTCATTATTGCATCTGAAATTGGAAGCCCTGGTGCAAAAATAAGGCTTATGAGCACCTTTACCTTTCTATGAAGCTGCTGATACTGGGTTTTATTCAATCTGCTGTTTTCATGCTACTAAAACCTATTGTTTTCAGTTTAAATAGAAAAAGCTCCTCGATTTTGTGTACGCTAATTTATTTATATGAGATGTGCACGCATGAGATCTGCAATGAGACTATTAGTAACACACCAACTAGGCTATCTCGATTTTGAATCTTTAAATATTCAACTCCAAATGATGCTCAAAGATTTAAAGCTGCAAACATATTCAGCCCTTTTCATCATCAAACTCTTTTGCACTGATGATTTTACAGAGCTTTGCTTGTATTCAGGCACTTAGCAGAAGACCAATTGCATAACCTTTTTCCCCCTTACAAGCATTCCTGAGGCTAAATAAGACTTTACCAGCAACAACAACACCCATCAGTTATCTATGCTGTAGTGTAAACAATGAAATTCTTATTATGTACTCAGAATTCACAGAGCCATTTCCATGGTAACTCTGTTTTCATGTCATATCTTTAATGAATAGGTAATGAAAGAAATGCTGCATTTACAACTTCATTACTAGTAAAAAAAATACAGCAGTAAATTTGAATTATAGTAGCTGTCATTTTCAGAGCATGCTGAAGATCATGCAGGAATTTCAAGGCTGTCATTTTGAAGTGACAAAGTAAATACAAGCAGAAAAATATACCGAGCACTCTTGGTTTTAATTCCACTCTTCAGTTTGTTCTGCTATTCATAATTTTTCTGATAGAGAGTAAAAGCTTAAGTAATAAAACAAGGTCATCTTGGGATGATGGGGCAGGCAGAGTTGGAGACAAGTTGTGTGCTTGTGAACACGTGTACTCATGCTAGTGAATTTTAATGACTTGATCCATCATATTTTAATTACATAAATCACTGAAGTGCTGACTTCTATAGGTATTACTTTCTGGAGAGATAGAAAATGCATCAAAGACCTGGAGATGCCGTTTACCTGTGGGAAAGGACTAGAAAGCGATTTGGACTGGTAGGATAGACAGGGCAGGAGATAATCGGGGGGACATTGCAGTGTAAACCCCACAGATCTTGTAACCTCTGCATCGAGTTACAACCCCCATCCAAGAGGAGCTGCCACCTCGATGGACTGCCACATCCAGCTCAAGGGAACGCACCACTATTGGAATGCAAGAAACGGAGCGAAGGAACTTTCCTTATTTAAATTTTCTGTGGGTTTATAGACTAAACTTCTCCCTTTGCCCCTCCTCACCAAGAGCAGAACTACAAGCTGTTTGAGAAGGATGCTGAAATCTTCCTCTCAGGAGCATACAAATGGTGCCACAGGGCAGGAGCCAGTGCCATGCTTGTCATGAACCACAGGAAGATGCTGAACCTCCTCCTTCCCACTACAGCCTTCAGGAGAGTAACCCAGAGTCCCAGTTCCACCACAGATCCCTAATACGTCATTTATTAAATCTCCTGTTTCTTATTTCTTTAATATTTCCCATTCTTATATGGGAAATACATGGAAATCTGTGTCCATTGAAAGGCCAACAGAACAAAGACCTCCAAGAGAGCACCTGAATCCGGTACCGAGCTCAGTGGCCTTGGTTTGACTCATGAGCATCTGGGCTTGGTCTGGGCACAATATTCCAACCGTGTCTTGGACATAGATGTCACTCTTGCAGGCTCAGGCAGACACACAGGGAGATTTTGGGACCAGGGAGAGGATGCTGTCCCCAAGCAGAGCCTGGAAGCTCCAGAGCACACATAGACAAATACCACCCATCAATTCTTCCCCCCATGGCTGGGGAAACAGGACCATGGGCTCTCACAGAGCAATTTGGGGCTCCCAGGTCCTCCCTGGGGCTTGAGTAGCTCCTCTAGATGAGGATGCAGATGATCACAGCCCTCCGTGGCACTGCCCACGCATCCCTGCAAGGATGCACAACTTGGAGTCACCACCAACTTCCTGCCCCGCCAGCCAGGGAGCGAAATGATGACAGATGCATCTGAGAGAGGGAAATCTCATTAGACCCCCCTCTTTCCCTGCACACACAGGCACAGGACACAACACAGCCCTTTCTTTGCAGCTGGTGAGGAAACAACACAGCCTTTCCTTCACCAGCAGCTCCCAGTGGCATGGACTGACCTTTGCAGCCATCACACAGGGAGTAGATTCTGCCAAACAAACCCTTCACTGGGCTTCAGCCAGGCTTTTCCAGCTCTTGCTTGGGCAAATCTTCCATGAACCAAACTAAAGGGCAAAAAAATCCACCCCAAGCCCCCACCCCCAGAAGCCAAACAAAACAGGATTGTGGAACAAAAGCCCTGAGAGCAGCCCAAAAGCAGGGGTAGGTGCAGGGTAAATTAGTGCTCAGCCACTGCAAGTTTTCATTTATTCAAATTCAGATAATTTTAAATGAACTCTTTTCCAATGGGGACAGAATAATCAAGCGGATTAAACACTCTTGCTGTGTGGGAGCTGCTGGGAGAGAGGTGTGCGTGTTTGGGATGTGTGTTTGTCTGCAAAGAAGATTTGTTAGTTCTTGAAAGTAGTGATTTGGGAGAAACTAGCAACGGTGCAAAGTCATTATAGATGGAGGCCAGAGATGTTGCAGAGATTGAACTTGTTACAAGAATATTTTATATCCCACCTGACCAAAACCGAACAACTGGACTGTGAAATGATTGAGCAAATAAAAAAAAGCAGTAAAAATGCTGGAGTGATAGCAATGGAAGATTTTTAACTACCAGAGCATAGGCTGGAGTCCATTAAGTGCATGAAATAAGGCCGGAGGTATGTGAGAATGTGTGGCTCACAGTGGATTATTTTTTTTGTGAAGAACTCATTAAATGCCCCAGCAGTAGTTATCTGGGTGTTAAATAGCACCGAGAATAAATATATCTGCCTCAACACCCAACACTAAACTGGGTATTATTAAGAGTCGAACGTAAAGGGCTGTACACATGAACTGCATGAAAACAAACCCCATCCTGAGAAGGCAGCCCCCGGGAATGTTTCTGGGCATCTTTTCTAGGTCCCTCTGCTGTAACTAGTGGTACACATGGACCAGTATCTCTTCTCACATCTTCCTGCGAGAGCTATCATCAACCAGTGCCCTGGGAAACGCCGTAACACAGGGGCTAGAGACGGAGCTCGAGGACATCACTAATAGTGCTAAAGGCAACTAAGGAAAGGAGAAGGCATTTTTTCATCTTATTATTTTTTGAATCTTTTTCATTAGTTGTGTAAACATTTCACACTTGTTGTGGATGTTCTGATTCATCATCTCTGGATTTACCAGAACAAACTGGGAGGAAGTATTCCGAGATGCTGGTGTCGTTTTGAGGTAATGGAGTGACTTAAGGACTTGGGATCTGCTCCTGCAAGACCGATGCTGACAAACTGCTCTCACTGTATGACCAGTCTCCCACCTCATCACCTCTAATATGCTGCAAAGCCTTTGTCAGATAAACTTTCAGTTCTGCCTAGCGAACAACTGCTTTTATAGGCTTGAAATCCCAGTGACTCACCATTACAGACTTGTGGAACTTGGGGAAACTCATGATGCTTCACCTGTAGAAAATTATTCTTTCTGGTTTGTTTTTTTTTTTTGTCCCATCTGTAAATTAAAATTTACTTGATGTAAAATGTCAATCTTATTTAGACCCCTAATCCCCACTGAGATCTAGGGACTAGAGCTATTTTCACCTGGAAGGTAGGGAACCATTTTGAGTTATTAGAGGTGGAATTATGTTAAACATCTGCGAGATATACAAGGCTCTCAGCATGTGTTACCGCAACGTCTGGCAAATGTTACAGGCACCACTCCTCCTAACTTCGGCTTTCATTAAAAAAAAAAAAGGAAAAAAAAAGGAAGAAAAAGAAAACTTGAAGGCTTTGAGGGCAGACTACCGTGTTAGTGTGGGGCCCGGGACATGCCCTGCCTCGGGATGCTGCAGGAACGGCTACACCTCCAGCAACGCAGCACCAACCACAAGTGACGGGCTTTCCTACCATGGAGAAGGGGTTAAAACCCACCCCTCAAAGAGCTCAGGGGACACTGGGATGGGATGAGGCTGTTAACTCTCTGTTTATCACCAAAGAACCTGATAAAACAATGACTTAGAAATGGTTGTACACCCTCCTCCCACCTCTGCTGCTAAAAGGCACAGGGGTCTCTGAAGGCTGGGAATCCAATTTATTAATGGTCACTTTCTACCCATTTGTTTCTGTGTCAATGTTGTCCATTAGCTCTTTTTCCCTCACTTGTGTTCATTCCCTTGGCATTTGTCAGTGAACAATCATACCCTGTATCTCAGCATTTATTTTGCTGCCCTAAATGATCCAGGTTTTCTATCCTCTCCTGAAATCTCAGCTCCCATTGCGGGAACAGCTGCTTCTCCCCAGCTGTTGGCACCGAGCGGGATCAGAGCCACCCTCAGCAGAAGCAGCAGGATGCCTGCAGACAGGAATACTTCACCAGCACCGCTCCAAATACCTTCACGGCATCACATCACGGCTCAAAATCCTCTGGGATTGCAGAGTATGTCCAGCTTCTTCTTTCACCTACGTGTCCCCAAACCATGAGGCTCCGCTTATCACAGAAATCGTCACTGTTTGTCCCTATGGGCACACACTCAACCTTATGCCCTTCTGCTACTCCAGTCCCAAGTTCTGTGCATGCAACGGGGTTCTTGTACTGATGATGTTTCTAATTTTGTGCTGTCTGTAAGATCAGCTCACATGGTCCTCCCCACGGCTGTTACTGGAAGTATTACACAAGATAGTGTCAAGACCAGACTTTGGGGAATGCTACGGGTATCCTCCTCCTAATGTGATGCCTTCCCTCTTAATGCAATCTGTTTTCATTTCCACCTGTTGCTCTTTCCTTATCAACCTTTCAGGTTTTCCACTAATCTCCACCAACTCCATTTTAAGCAATAATTTCCCATGTGGGGCAGTATCAAATGCTTCACTGAAGTCCACAAAGACGAGACCTATTGCATTTTCTTTGTCAAGAAAATGAGTTATCCTGTCAGAGGAAGTTATCAGATCAGCTTGGCAGGTAGAACCATTGGACAAAAAAAATGTATGTATTCTATTTTCTGTATTCTATTTTCCATTTATGTCCTCTTTTGCAAATCATTTAATCAATTTAACTAAAGCTTTTAATTACTGTTTTTCTCCAAGTAGCATCTGAAGCCTCTATCTACTGGTAGAGATCAGGCACTCGGGCTTTGGCTGTTGGGGACATCCTTCATTCCCCTGTGCCCCCGTTCTCTGGTGCAGGTTCTGTATGTGTGCACAGCACCACCTCCGATTAGAAGGTGCGTTTATCCCTCCTAATCCGAGCACACCGAGGAACTCCAACATTCCTCCTGCTTGAGACCAGGTACATTTTTACAGAACTGATTTCCGCAGCCATTCAGCCTCTGCTCTCCTGCCCCACACTATCACCCTCCTCGAAAACCAAGACACAAAGGCTGATTTTTGGGGTCATACTTTGATTATTCCTACCCCACCCCCTCTGTACCATCTTCTTTTTTTGTTCTGTCTTTTTGCCCTTATAAAGCCATAGGATCTCTTTCCTTTTTCCTTGCAATGTCTATTTTGGCTGAGGTTTTGTCAGCTTATCCGTATATGTTGGGAATTCCTTCAAGCCCCTAACCTTTTCTTTAGGACCTAAGAGTTTACAAAAAGCCAAGTTATGCATCCTGTGCCTGTGCATCCGTTCCCGTCTATCAATGCAAGTCCCTCACAGTTCTCACTGAAATCTATGGTATTGATGAAACTCACAACACTGTTCAGTAGAAAAGAAGCAGTATTTGCACTGCAAATTTCAATAGTGGGATGAAGACAAGGAAAAGAAAAGGAGACAAAAAAAAAAAAACAAGTTTATCCACCCAAACCACTGTAATACTCTAACAAACACTGATCTTTCTCTGCTGAGACCAGGATAATGAAGAGTAGCCAGGATTGCACAACTACAAAAGATTTCATTCTCTAATTGTCAAAAAGCATTAAACATCAACTATTTATGGTGTCGGAGAGGAAGGGGGAACAGACTCCAGCGCATCCCTTCACCAGAGGTTGTCCCTAATTGTCATGCATAGATTGCAACCAGAGGTTACTGAGCGAAATTTGTTTGCATTTATTAATCAAAAGGAGTCAAAGGCACACAAAGATATCATCAAGGCTCCCTTGTGCTTGGGGAGGCTGACAAGTAAAATTCTTGATGAAGTGTTTGCAGAATGTTTGCAATCTGTTCACAGCCTTTTTACTTTGCAGGTGCAAACCTTTCTATCTGTTACATCAAAGAAACAATTGAAAATTAAACATAGTAAACATCTCTGTACAGGTTTTAATCTCCCATTTCTACAGGACAAAGGGAGTGGTATAATTAATTTCAAAGCAATGTTTGAGTTCTTTCAATATTCATTTGTGCACATTAGCATGTCATTAGCTGTGTTTTAAACACTGATCCTTATTTCCTTCTCCCACACACCTTTCTTATAGCCCTTTTGTTAAAAAAAAAAAAAAGTAATAAATAAATGGGAAAGTTGTACTTCCTGGGAGATGTCTTTCATGCTAAAGCATCCATGCATAGATAATTATCTTGCTCAATGAAATAGATTGGGGGAATAATGTATGGCTTTTGAGGTAAAGCCATGCAGCAGAAAATAGATGAAGAGAGATAATTCTTTTCAGTGATGTTAAGAACTTGCAGGGGCAAAGACACTCTTACTGAGTTTTGCTATCATGCCTCGTGAATAATGTATTTTATTATATCCATTGTGGTTATCTTTTAATATGTTAATAACACTTCTAACACTCTTCTCCCCCCCCCCCCCCCCCCCCCTTGTTCTTTCATGTAGTTTTAAAACTCTTTCTTTTATTAAGATGTAACAAATGGAGATGCAATCAATAGCTACTTCTTCTGTTGGTGACTAACTCGTAAAAGGATTTTCTTGTAAGTTTAATTTTAAACACAGATCTGTTTGAACAATGTCTACAGGGTAATTTCAGCCATCTATCTGCAGCATTTCCTGTAGCATTTCCGAGCTAACTCCTAATAACATCCTCCCCCTTAGGTATATTAATTTTATACATCCTGAACAGGAGATTGAACAGTCCTCAAACAGCCACACAAGGTCACTGACACTAACAAAAATAGAACCTTTCATTGTGCTTTTATCAAGTCACGCTGGCGTTTATATTAGCCTGTGTGGGCCTGAACAGCACGTATATTTGCTGGAGTTTAATATACAATTGTTTTCAAGAACCATTCAGCTCAATTTGTATTGAAAATATTACTTGGGAAACAATGAGCCTTTCAGACGTTTTGGCTGTCTTTCAGCTAAAGCATATAATTTGGGTGTTTGTGGCGAGGTATGAGAAGTGCCATAAGTGGATGCAGGCTGTCAGTGACAGGGAAGGGCAGCAAACCCCAAGCCGGACCTACAAGGACAGTGAATGTGCCTCTGCTGCCCCTCTCAGCCACGGGCAACAGCATCCTGCAGCACCCAAGTGGAAACTGTCCCTGATGGGCAGTGGATGAGCCTCCACAAGGCTTGCTCACAGCCTCTCCTCCTGTTAAATGGAGCAGCAGACACCCACCAGACATGGCCACACGCCGGGCAGACAGCGCTAGCCCGATCCCACACTTCTTGCTTTGAATCTCCACTTCATCTAGGATGGGCCATGAAAACGCTCCGAGGGCTGGAGCCCCTCTGCTGTGAGGACAGGCTGAGAGAGTTGGGGGGGTTCATCCTGGAGAAGAGAAGGCTCCGGGGAGACCTTAGAGCACCTTCCAGTCCCTAAAGGGGCTCCAGGAGAGATGGGGAGGGACTCCTGATCAGGGAGGGGAGCCATAGGATGAGGGGTAACAGTTTTAAACTGAAAGAGGGGAGATTTTGATCAGAACTCACGAAGAACTTCTTTAGTGTGAGGGTGGTGAGAGCCTGGCCCAGGTTGCCCAGAGAAGCTGTGGCTGCCCCATCCCTGGAGGGGTTCAAGGCCAGGTTGGAGGGAGCTTGGAGCAACCTGGTCTGGTGGGAGGTGTCCCTGCCCAGGGCAGGGGGGTGGAACTCAAAGATCTTTACGGTCCGTTCCAACCTCACCCAGTCTATGGTTCTCTGATTCCAAACAGCACAGCGCTCAGCGAGAGCCCTTAGCACACGGATATCTTACAAAGTCTCTAGAAAAGCAGGAGAGTGGATCTGTCTGCTGCTTTTTGCTCCTGCCTGCGTTGGGCATACAACGTCTCTGCACCCTCTCCCAATTAACACATGGTCCCCAGGAATGGTCCCAGCGCAGCAGAACGGACAACTTGTTAGGTCTTTATTTTTAAATCAATTCCTTGCATCTATGTGAAGGTACAACATCAGAGAGCTTCTCAGTAACATGATGGTGGTGTTGACTATTACAGCAACACCATGTAGCACCGTCCCTGCAGCCTGACCACAGCTCATGGGCAGGTGAAAGCACAGGTGACAATTCAGGCAATGGCAGTACAGGTCAGCAAGCTGGCAGATTTCCTTGGGGTAGTCAGAGAAAGAGGTGGGGATTTCATAATTACTTAATTACCCGAACATCTTCACTCTCTTCCCAGGCTTTTCAGCAAGAACAAGTAAATGCACACGAAAATGCTAATTAAGCCTGGATGGAACAAGAGGAGGGATTCAATTGTCATATGAACCATAAGAATACTGATCTCGCCAACTCTTCATAGGGAGGAAGGAGGGAATAAGTGTTTAAAAAGACAAAAATACTTTACTGAGTATCTCTGAGTTTTGTTAAATACTCTCAGTACTCCCACCACCCTCACTGACACACATTTAGGATGATTAAATGAGTGAATGGTCCCCTAACAGGCACTTCCCTGTCTTGAGCAACAGCAAGAATTTCACTCGAGATGTGTATCAGGATGAACCCCAGGGACTAAATACCAGGGACATCCCCATACGTAGGTTGCTCTGAAGTCTCACTACAGTCAATTTTTCAGTCCTCCTCTCTGCTTCCGCCTATAACCTTGTTGGCTCTGCTCAAATTCAGGAATGTGCAAAATCAAGGACACCAGGCTGTGCAGGCAAAGCTCAAAGCTCTGAGTCAGTTCTTATTTTTATCAGAATACTTCTGGCAAACCCTCGAAGCAGGATGACCCAGCTGCTCAGAGGACCATCAGGAGCCCACAGACCTGGGCTGTCCCTTGCAGCAGCAGAATCCACCACAGATGCATAGGAAGGGGAGCAGAACTTGCCCCAGTGAGGTCTCATTTCTCCTTCCAGCAGCCTGCATTTCTGCAGGTGACCCTCATCATGCTCCAAACACCATGGGATCAAACAGCACCTTGCTCAAAAAGTGGTTCCTGTTGACAACATGGGGATTGCCCACCCATGTGACTTCTCTGTGCAAATACGACCTCCAAAGCCCAGGTCTTGTGGGGCTCCTTGGCAGAGCCGTGCTTGTGAAGGGCTATTTTCAGCAAAAAACATGCACAAGTGTGCAAGTCTGCGTAGACACAAAAATATCTCAGGGTCAGCACTCATTTCACAGACATATTTGTTTCTCCTGATGTTACAGAACTTAATTACAAAAACTCAATTTTCATACATTCATTTTTGTACAGAGCAGAAACAAATGAAATTGTCTTTTGTCGTCTTTTTTTTTCTTTACACTCAACGGGGTGTTGCTGTGATGAGATGAAATGAAATTAAATATGACACAGTTCTGAGAGAAACACTTAGTTCTTTCAAAACAAAAGGACCGCTTTAGGTCAGAGCTTCAATTGTGTGAGTGCTCAAAGCCATCTTAACAAATGCTTCCCATGGCCATACTGTCCCATAATTCAAGCTATAAAGTTGTGATAAGAATCTTCCATTTTAATTTACTAAAAGGGAGAAAGGAAAAACGTTAAGAGTTACTGATTAATCCATTGGCCTTGCCTCACTGCCTGATGGTTCAGTGAGCAGCAAGGGCCAGCCTTGGTGCGGTTCCTCCTGCCTGCTCCTCACAGCTTGAGGTCCCCCCCAGCAGCAAGTGGTACAAAGTGATGGTGCATGGGGTGGCCAAGATGGTCCAACAGCCAGCGAGGAAGGTCCTGAACTTGCTCCACCTTCTCCCTGATAATCTAGAAAACTGCCAAGGGTCAAGACAAGAGCCCACAAGTGGCAGAAGCAGCACCAGATAAGCAAGACGACCACGGCCAGGAGCAGAAAGGGGAAATGAGGCCATCTCTTTTTGGATGACAGCGAGCCATTCAGCTGGCTCACCAGCTACAATTTCACCTACCACCCACCTGTAGCCCATTCTCTCATCCTATCCTTAGGAAAACTGTCCTCTCAAGAACATACCAGGTTTCTGCCGTTGCCATCATCACTGCTGACACCTGGCTGTGCCACCAGGCCTGGCTGCACTCTCACACTGGAGTGCAGTTACCCCAGACAACACAGCCACATCCCCCCATCCCCATCTGTCTTCTCCTCTCTCTCCAGAAAGCCTCTGGACACATCTTTCAGGTGAGGCTTCCTTCCTCATTTCTGAAATTTCCAAACTCTTTCAAACCAACCTTCCTTCCTTCCTTCCCTCCTTCCTTCTATCCCTGGCACCTCCTACCGAACAACCGAATTCACATCATGCAGCCAATTACCAGCTGCTTTGTTCTCTCCAAAAAGCCTCTGTTTCAGCATGTTACTTCACTCTGTTTCACCAGGCAGTCTCTGATGACTTTGATTACTCATCTGAAGAGTAATAAAATACCTTCTTACCAAGGCTTTAAAAAATAATATACCTTGACATGGTTATTTAAGATGGAAAATT
>VXBJ01003465.1:98029-217348 GCA_013400055.1 Nycticryphes semicollaris
AGGAACTAGGCGAAGTCTTTGACTGCACAGACACAAGAGAAACGAGCTACTGCAGAAAGAAAGTATCACTGAGGCTGAGTTTATAGGAGCTACAGGTTTGTAACTAAAATGAAAATACAGAAGAGAACAATTGATAACAAATAAACCCAGAGACACTGGTCTGCAATTAAAACCAATCTACTGAGAGGAGAATCTATGGCAGTGCAATAAGATGCTACAAAAGTTTACGAGATGGGACATAAATCTAATTAACCTAAGCAGTAGAGACAACACAGCCCGAATGCAAAGGGTTTCCAATTGCTGGTTCCTCGGTCCCAGAAGCACTCCCAGAGCCCAAGAACGCTGGAGAAGAAACTCCTTGGGTGTTGTGAGACATCTACAGCAGTAGGAAGGGAAATACTGTCTCTGAAGGCACCAGGGTGTAAAAGGATTATCAGTGAGCAGAGAGTTTGGCCACTGGCTTTGGGAGCTGTGGACAGGCTCAGAAGTTCCCACACACCTCATTTTCCAAAATGATTCTGCACCCCCAGGTAGGGTCAGAGGACACACAGCGAGGTCAGCCGCCTGAATCACATTCCTAACGCACATTCACGCTCTCTTTTACAAGGCTGTAAGTGTATTAATAAAGGTGACACTACATTAACCTGCAAAATTCAGATCTCAGACAAGCTCTTTGCTGGACCAGGGACTGAAATGGAGACAGCCAAGAAGACAGACTAGGAGAGTCTGGGGGCTAAGATGAAACCAGCAAACTTTGTAAGTAACACCTATGGCTTACATTAAATCTTTTAAAAGACAAACAAAACCTTGAGTCCAATATTTACAAGCAGAGAGTCAGAATTTTGGAGCTCAGAGAGACAACTCATGTGGCCACCAGCACCAGAGGTGGGGAGGGTTACTCACTCAGAAGAGCCTCCAGCACCATTCTTCCGAAGGGGCTGGTGATGATGGGCTGTGATTTACAGCCCGGCAGCGGCCGCGTTAACCCCTTGGTGCGACTACTTGGTTTGTTGCTTTGTAAAGTGCTCTGACATCCAGCTTGACGTGAATAAATGACAACACAATGCATTTGGAAAGGGAGCACAATGGAAATAGTTTGCAGTTTCTTTCTGGAAGTCAATAACTATTCTTTTAGCTGTAATTTTTAGTCTTTATTATTACAAGATACAGTTCTTTGTAAGTAGGTGAGTGAGGAAGGGCTTTGCGTACTGTAATGTAACGATGCTGTCACATTGTCACAGTATTAATCAGAGGATCTAATTTTACGTGTAGTCCAAACATCAACAAATCTTTTTTAAAGGTATCGATTATATTGATTTCAAGACCTATTGTAGCTCCTGGGACAAAGACAGAGGAAAGTTCTACCCAGAGATTGCAGCAAACGAAGAGATGTAATTACTACCACCTTGTGTTTATAATGCAGGCTGGCTGTGCTGGTGCTCCACGGGAAGTCAGGAGCTCTGCCGCGGGTTTGCGCAGGAGCAGGTCAGAGCTGGCTAAAGGCAGCAGCAGAGAAATATTGATTATTCTACCTGTTAGAGAAAGACATGAGCAAGCGCAGAGCACTTCAGTGTGGGCTGGAAGTAATGACTTTGGTTACTGAGAATACCAGGGGCTCTAAGAGCCACCCAGGATCAGGCACTCGGTGTGGGTCTGAATTCCTGTATGTGAACATGTGGAATATACAGATTTTTTTAATGTATTTAGTAATTTTTAGACCACTAGCTTCTTCAGACAGTGACTTTCTCTTACTACTTGATTGTATGCTGTCTCACACCAAAACTTCAGCCTATTTGCTGTGCCCAGGGATTACTTCAAATGACAGCTAAACCCTAACAAATCGATCTTCCCTTCAAGTTTTATTTTAAAAACCTCTCTTAAATATATGCAAAAAACACCTGTGTCTAATGAGATAGGTTAGGATAAAGGGTATCTCCCTACTTTTCTTCAGGTGAAGTGAAGCTAAAGAAGAGAATTATTTCATGAAGTTCCCACGGTGAGTGCCACAGTAAAAAACCCAAAGTCTCTCTGTTTCTGCAGATTCAGATTTTTCCAGCTCAGCTCAAGCATCCCACCCTGAGTGCAGTGTTGTGTAAACAGCAGGAATATAATGCAGTAACTGTAGAAAACACAAGACTGAGGATGGTTGTTTTAACTTTAGTGAGAGGGCGAGGGTAGAAGGGATGAGGGTGGAGCACACCGCAGACTTTCCAAGACATCTTCTCAACCTCTGCTAACGCTTAATTAACCTTTCTGTATCTGGACAGAGACAGGCCTTCAGGTTTCTCCTCGGCAAATGGGGTACCATCATGTCATTAAGCCACCCACACTTTCTCCACTGCAATGTGGAACCCCACAGGACAGATTGTCCAGCCCAGGAACGCTCCAGAGCTTTCTCGTGAGGACACTCACCAAAGAGGGTTTGGTCCAAGCTGCTTGAGCCACTATTTCTGATTTCTTAAGACAGAGTCCTAATGTGGAGGCCTTTGGATGATTCAGTGTCTGCCAGGAGGGAACTTCCCATCAAGGACTGCTGGGAAAAAGGAAACCACTATCACTGTTCCTTGAAATCTCCTCTCTTTGATTTTAGCAGTTGCCCCACATCAAATACATTCTATTTAATAGTGAACTACTTTCAGTTTTGACCTGAAAAAATGTTGCAGAAATTGTTTTGTTTTTCATTTCAGTGGGAAGATATTTTCATTTCAGATCTAGAAAGAACTATTAGAAGTTAACTGCATTTTTGTTTGTTTCCTGAACTGCCAAATATACTTTTCACACTCATCTCCTGTGGTCCTGCCAGGAGGACACAGCACCACCCTGCTCTGCCCCACGACTGCCTCCCCAGTCTTTCCTCCCCACAATAATCTCCTGTATAGCTGAGGCCAAAACTCCCTACCCCATAAATATTAGGAAGACTTCACGGAAATGCTACTGAGGACAACAATAGAATGAACTTCAGGAGGAACATGATGAGTATTACAGAGAGAAATCTCCTTAACTTTATTAAAGGAAATCACTTGCAATAGATTTTAAGCATAATCCTTCTTGCTGTATTCTAATACTGGTAGGAACCACAAAATACATCTTTTAGGCTCCTGAGAAAAATTTCATGAGACTTCTTTGGTCTAAAATGTCCTGAAACAGTTCTGCTGCTTTCCCCTCTGCAGTCTCTCCAAACAGACTGTTCTGGCTCTGCTGTTGAAAGGTACAATGAGATGGTAAATCCCATCAGCAATTGTTTGTTACAAGTGCTGGTTTTGGGGTTTTTTTTAATTAAAAATACACATATTTAAATGCAATCAAAAATGTCAAAGCTTTTCAAGATTCATTCCACTTTTATCCCTATTTGCACAGGCCTCATTCTCCTGACACAGAATCATAGAATTGTCTGGGTTAGGAGGGACCTTTCAGATCATCGAGTCCAACCATTGACCTAGCACTGACAAAACCCATGTCCCTCAGCACCACGTCTGCCTGGATTTCAATACCTCCAGGGATGGTGACTCCACCACTACCTTGGGCAGCCCGGTCCAGTCTTTCATAACCTTTTCATTGTGATTTTTTTCTTCCTAATATCCATCCTAAACCTCCCCTGGTGCAACTTGAGGCCATTTCTTCTTGTTCTATTGCTTGTTCCTTGGGAGAACAAGGACAGAAAGCGTGAGTGCAGTCAGAGGACAGGTTGCTGTCACCTCTCTTGAACAGCACAGCTACCACAGACTCCCTTTACGCTTTCCCCGTTACTCAGGTCTCCAGTTAACAATCTCCATGCAGAGTTTTTCCAAGGTCTCCACCACCAGTGACCGTTTTTCATTCCCTAAAGTAGCCAAGGAGTTTCTGCAGCAGCATCTATGGTGCTTCAGAGGAACCCGTGGTTTAGGGCTGGCTTGGGGCCGTACATGGAGCGGGATGAAAGGCAGGCACAGAATCAGAGAGGCAGGTGTCGTGCATAACCTGGCTGGCAGAGGGATAGAACAAGTGGGGTATAATAAGATTATTACAGTACAAAGTTATTCTCTTGAGATAAGGATGAATTTTAATGACTTTTGTAGAAGGTATCAAGCCATCGTTAGCCAATCAGCCTGACTTTCCAAGAGGGCTGATTTTGCAAATGTGGGATTGCTTTGCTTAGAGGCTCCTGGACAGTTCCATGATACCGTGTGACTGAAAGGGGAGATAAATCTCACAATCTCTATTTTAATTTCAATACAATTGCCTTATTACAGCGTTATGTGAGGAATATGCACGGTACTTCCCAAGGGTTTTGCTTTTCCCAACAGCAAATGTCTCACTCACTGTTTGGGCAGAACGGTTCTCTTGCTAAATTGCTCACAATGCAAGTTATTATAGACTAGAGGTACCCTGTGGGTATGATTGAAATTTATATGCAAGGAACAATCAAGAATGCCAAGTGCACCGGATAAACTGTAGGTAGGTGGCAGAAGGCAGATAAGCAGCCTAGGAGGTTTAAGTTACAGGATCTTAAGCCATAGAAAGATTCATTCTATAATTTACATTACAACCAGTTTCATTTGTAGAATGAATAATGGAAAGCTCATACAGATAAGTATTTGAGGTCCAATCCTGGGAGGTGCTGAGCACTCAGCTCCCACCAAAGGCAGTGTTTAAGCCCAGCTTTTAAAAACGTGTGTCTCTGCAGCACAGGGGAGCCAACTCGTTGGTAACAGCCACTGCAGATCCCTGAGAAGCAGGGCTTTCACAGCGCTGCTCCTGCTCTCCCAGTCTAACGTAGACTTTAAAAGAACACTGCATTTTCAAGATATAAATCACCTCATGAAACAGTACAGAGTGAATGATTTATTTACTCTAAAAACAGCAATAAAAACATTTAAGTGTTGCTATAGGAAACTATCCATTTTCCTTTTGCTGAGTAGTCGGGCAAAGATTTATGTGTGTCCGTATTCGTACATAAATACCTCTGCTCAAGTCCAACTCCAAACTAGTAAATCTCCAGCCTTCCCTCCTTTCCAGGATGTCAGACCTTCACAGGTAGAAGGCCAACACCACTAAAAAGTGTTGCCCCACAGGTAACACCGGACTGTTTTCTGCCTGCCAGCCTCAGCTGTCACTCCCCTCTTTCCTGTGACCAGAGGCAACACTGATGGGCTCAGGGGCAACCCTCGTCCATGGGACTATGGGTCTGTGGGCAAGGAACATGGTATTAGGTCCCATCTGTATTAAAAATATTTTGATTTGGTTTTCAGCAAGTTACACTGACAAGCCTCTATTTTGACACAGCTTAAATATTTCCTTAACGACTTAACTGTCCTGAAAGCACCTTCATCTACAGTCCAAAATTGTGTACCTATTAAAGAAGATGAAAGAAAGTGAGAACTGAGTTGTAAAAATCTCAAGTTCACAATAATCTTATTTAGAAATGAGCTCTGCTGTACAGAAGACACCAAAGTTTTGAGGAATCGCAGATGTGGGTTTGATTTTCGCCTCTACCCATATATTGTTATATAAAGCAGGGTATGAGAAGTTCAATGTGTTCTTAACAAATAATTATTAATTAAATTAAGCCATTTGAATGAAACATTGCAATTTCCTTCCAATATGCATTAGCATAATAAAAAACCACTCGAGAGGTATCAAAACTCCTGAAGCATAACGCAGTTTTGCCGGTAACTTCGTCTTTAACATCTACCCTGAGAAAAAAAAAACCATTCCGTTTAAATAATGAAGACATTCAGGAGCTGAAACGACCCTCTCCCATCTGTGAGCTCCAGCAGCCCCAGTACAAAGGGAGAGCCGAGGCGGTTCCAGAGGGGTGGGAGGCAGAAGGGACGGTATCAAACTTGCGGCGGAGGGGCCAGTGCCCGCGGCAGAACAAAGGGAGATGCGACGGGGAGCGAGCGGCAGCTGCAGCATCCGGAGAGCGCGCGAGCACAGTCCATAAAGCCACAATGAATGGTAATGACAGGCAATAAAATACCCTTTTAAAAATCCAGTAAAGGATAAAGACTGTCGACTGCAGCATTGACTGGCAAGGCTGAAGCTGCAAAACATCAGCAGATTAGCATAAAGCATGGCAAGAAAGTACAACTAAAAATTATTCAGTCATACCAAATGCTTGCGGAGAATCTAGGCCAAGCGAGCAATCAAAATCAAACAGAAACAAGGTATGTGTAATCCCACAGTAAAAAGATTGAGCAACAGTACGTTGCCAAGACACTTTAATACTCCTTTAGCCCCACAATTTTTGAAAACCATTAATAGAGCTATAAAAAGTGAGGAAAGCTGCACAAAGCCATTCAGACCAAGCGGGGGGGTAATTCTGCACCAGTGTTAATATAATTTCTCTCATGTTACACCAGAAGCCCAGCAAGAGCATCATAAAATGCAATATGTGTTTTCTCTTCTAGCTTAAGTGTCTTTTAGCATAATTATTCCTGATGCTTCAGTTATGGAAAGGAACGCTACCAATCTAAGCAGCAAGAAGGTATTTATTTGCCCTTGAGGTGCAATTACAGTCTGGAAAATGGCCCTTTTTTAATTTAATGATCTACTTCTTTTGCGTGTTCGGGGTCACACGCTGCTAAGACCACAGTCCTTGAGATTATGAGTTTACTCCTTATAAAGCTCAAGTTGTGTATGCCAAGGTGGTGTTTGCTTAGCCCTCCTGCTTTTTCTCTGGTTTTCTGCTTTGATTTTTTTCTTTTTGCAGCTCATGCAGCCCTAGGATAGTGAGCAATATCTATTTTGGCACACGGAAAATCATCAAATCATGGAAAATCTTCATTTAAAATTCCTAACGCTAAATCTTTCTGCTGAGGGTGCTCAAGGCAAAAAGGCCACCGAGTGGCTTTCTCTGTTGGATTACAAGCTACCAGTTAAGCAAAAAACCCCAAACCCCCAACAACCTTTTTATTTGATTTTTAATTTCAGTAGATTGGAAGCTTAGCAGTTGCTGTGATTCATCCCAGGGAATCTCTCTGAGGAGGGCCAAAACTTCCCGCACCGGCTCTGCAGTGAGCCCGGATCCCTTGGGACATGTCTCCTCACCGAGAACGGCCACCAATCTTACCAAAACAGCAAGTTTTAGCAAAAAACTCTCTTCTGTGTGGCTGGGAGCCTTGGAAAGGAAGCCTCTAGAGGTGGGGAGAGGGAAGGAGCCCCTTTAGTTGACCCTTGACTTGCCCATTGGAGGAGCCCAGGGAAACCACGCTCTCCAGGGCTGTCAGCTTTCCATGGCCCAAGTGTAATAAATTCTACTGGCAAAGGGTGAAGAATAACAGAAACTAGCACTTCTTGACTTCTGGAGAAAAATGGAACTGTGCAAATGACATTACAGTGATACTGTAAACCTGAGCTCCCAGCAACCACTAATCACCCCAAATTATAAAGTGTAAAACAGGTCGCTGAAACTAAGCCTGAAGAAAAGGTTTATGCAGTAGAGTAACCTGTCACATGGTGAAAATCAGGAGAGGAAACCGAAATCTATGTGCACTTCTCTCCGTGGATGTGGATGTGAAACAGGCAATGGTGGTTGGTACCAGATACAAACATAAAGTTACTGAATGAAGAAAGACCCTTCCAGAAAAAAAAAAAACTGCACAGGTTTTGGTGGTTATTTAATATTTCTGACTCAGGTCTGTAGATCTCTACTTCCAGCTCCTGCCGTAAATCACATTTTCCAGTCAAACTTGGTTTCTACCAAAACACAACGATGGGGTGGAAATTCCCTAGCATCATCATCTCATCCAGGGAGCCCCAAATCCCCACGGATAAAGAAGGTGAAGACTTTTAAGGAGCAAAGGTGTTTTAGTGTAGCTGGACAGAGGAAGGACGTTTCCCTTCTGGATCATGTTCTTTGTACCACAAAGATCCTCTGGTATGTAAAAGACAGGACGATAACAACAAGGCAAGGGCTGCTTTTATTAAATGATTAAATAATTTGGCTTTTTCCCTGAAATTGTATCCTTCAGCAAGAGGATTTTGAAAGAACATATGCAAATGAAAGTAATATTAAAATAATTCCTTAGTCTCCTGCAACCATGTGTAGTTATTTAATACTATTAAATAGCAAGCCCTTTTTAATATATATTTAAATATTTATCTTCAGTTTTTCTCAAGGAAAAAACTAAAAGGCACCTCCACTTGATTCTCTGATTTTATACAACTGGGTAAAAATCAGTGTGCACTAAACAAAGGCACTTGTACCTCCCAGCTAAAGCTAAAATCTTCGCGGAAAAGATGGATCTGGTCCAAGGAGCTGTGGGCAAGGGAAGATGGAGGCAGAGTCCTCTTGGTGGGTCTCCAGCTGCCCCATGGCTTGGCCTTGTGGAAAAGGCACACGGGGACTGCCCAGTGCAAAGAGGGGTCAGAAAGAGCCTTCAGCAGCTCTTGCTGCACGGTTCTTGAGTTGTAGAATTGCCCAGGTTGGAAGGGACCTTTAAGATCACCGAGTCCAACCATCAACTTAACCCTGTCAAATCCACCACTAACCCATGTCCCTCAGCACCACATCTACCTGGCTTTTAAATACCTCCAGAGATGGTGATTCAACCACTGCCCTGGGCAGCCTGTTCCAAAGCTTGATAACCCTTTCAGTGAAGAATTTTTTCCTAATATCCATCCTAAACCTCTCCTGGCACAACTTGAGGCCATTTCCTCTTGTTCTATTGCTTGCTCCTTGGGCGAAGACACAGACTCCCCCCTGGCTACCCCCTCCTTTCAGGGAGTTGTAGAGAGTAAGAAGGTCCCCCCTCAGCCTGATTTTCTCCAGGCTGAACACCCTCAGCTCCCTGGGATTGAGTTTGAGCAGAAGCTGAACCAGAGACCAAAGCAAAACCTCCCACCACCAGACTGATACCCAAGGGGTGAGCCCAAATCTCCACATTGGTGCATCCTCCAGTTGGTTGTTGCTATAAACCAGGGCAGCTACAGGTGCCCCAAACCACCTCTGCCTCTGGCTTGCAGCGGGGACAGATAGAAGTAAACGTGGGTGCAGGAAAAAATACAGGGGCTCCTTAACCCAGTTTCAAGGAGCCAACGCAGCAGCGCCTTCAAAAACCTCCACTTGGCAACCACAGCTATTCCCAAACTTCGGGTAATGGGCAGGAAAAAAAGAGCTTTTCACAGCAAACTGAGGAGTACCAGTGGTCAAAAGAAGGCGTCCAGGCGGATGGTTTTGAATGGCACAGGGATAATAGGCAGGAGCAGGAGCGGGAGAGGGGAGCTCTGCCTCCTTCCCTGACACCGACTGTTCCCACTCGGGCAGCACTTCAGCGCTGCGCTTTAGTTCATGCTTTACCTTAAAGTGCTATATTTTAAGCGGAGAGGGAATGTGCAGCAGCTTTCGTGCTCCTGCTGTGTAACTGTGGGCAAGTACAGCCTTTTAAATGGCAGTCCCTGCAAGCGAGGAATGTTATTTTTGTATAGAAAGGCTTTCTGGCACAGCACTGACGATTAGTGAAGGAACAACAGAGAATTAAAAGAGGGAACTAAGTCCCTCTCGTCAGACATCGTCCTACTCTTACCTCTCACAATATGGACACGCAACTGTGTCTAGAACTGAAATCTGGGACGGGGGATGTTGGTCACAGATTGAAGTTTTAATAATATGAACCCTGGACGCAAGTGAAAAGCTCGTAACTTGGATGGTTTTTGCATGCACATGGGGCTGTGCCCATGGTTATGAACACATTTACACAATTTCCAAGAAAACAAAGAAGTTGGGAACTGAAGAAAGAACCCACTCCTTTTTACCATTCAAGGTCTGTGAATGAAGTTGGGAATTTGCACTCTACCTTATTCATTAAAATAGAAACTGCCATCACTTTAATGAGCAGCCTGAGGGTGGACAAAGTGCCTTGAATAGCTACGTACCATAGAGAACTTGGCATCCTCACTGAAACATAATGTGGGATTGCAATTGTGGGATTTTTCCAGTGAATACGAAGTGATCAAAGATAACACTGCCCCGAAAAGAATTAAAACAGTGCAACATTGCATCAAGTTACAGCCAATGTCAATCATTACACGCCTGAGTGCACAGGATCTTTTAAATAATGTTATAGACATGCTGTGGCATTCAAAATATTCACTGAATTTCAAATTAATATGCAAAAGCATGTTCCCTGCTCCTCTGACCAGAATAGTGAACTCTAGGCACATCTTTCCGAATATTGCTCTAATGCCACATCATTTACTGTCAGCTGGACAGGCTAATTTTATGCAGAACTGGGTGACGAGAGGACGGTGACATTAAATGGATTCCAAAACAAAAGTTACCTTCGGCTTCGGTGCTGGGAGATGAGAAGCTGGCAAAGATGGAGTTATAAAAGGCTGGGGAAGGAGAGGACTAATTGCAGACTGATCACCTTTCCTACTGCACAAGAAAAAAACCCTTCTCACAACAACGAACTTGAACTCATCATTGTGTAGAGACCAATTTCTGGCATATAATGCCAGGCTGAGCTACTTGCTGGAAAAAATGTTGATTTACATGCTAAAGGGAACCACCTCCCAGCTTTGGGTGGCTGATAAGCAACTGTGAGGTGGGAGAAAAAGAAAGGGAACAGTTCACCACTCTGGAGAAGGAGAGAGTGGGAGGGAATGGCTTAAAGCCACACATCAAAGGAAATATTAGGATATGCCCCTACAGTGGGGTGAAACGCGAAAGTCTTTTGCAAACGTAACAGGGAGCCCACAGCAATTTCAATTTTTACACAGGACAGTGAGGAAATATCAGAGAAAAACTCTACTCCAAGACCAGAAATAGCAATAGACACATTGAAGCATTTAACCTCAAAATTTCTATGAAAACAGCCTGCGATTCAGTCTTCAGGTGCAAAGAAAAAAAAAGACCTTTAGCAAAGTCTGTATCAACCAACAGCAAGGGAATATACATTGTGTACACTTCCAATTAACTGGAGGATGGAGAAAGCAAATTTACATCCAATGAAAACATAAGCAACACAAGTGAGGGGAACAAGTCACCCACCACCATGTTAATTCTGCATCAATATATCCAATTTTGCTCAAATTTCCAATGTGGCAAGCTCATGGATGTGCACAAAGTATAGATTAGCCCAGGATCCTTCTTAGAAAGTGACATAAATTATCTATATCTAATCTCCTGGCAGTTAAACCCAGGAACCCAGGTTCTCATGTTGGAGCCCTCTAATGACCACGAGCTGTCCTGGGGATCCCACTGCCTGACTCCCAGAACCTTCTACCAGCTCCTGAGAACAGGGAGCATCACCTTTTCCCTTCGAACGCCCAATCCTCTTTCAGATCTATGAGTAATACGCAACCTAATTTTCCTAAATGAATTGTAATTACAGTAATTCATGCCTATAGCTCATGTTTGTGGGAGGTTTTCACTGTGAGAGGTATTGTATCATCCACTCCGTAGGTCGACGGTCTGAGAACTGATCTGATGGAGCTCTAATAGATCAGCTCTTCTGCAATAGGCCTGTTTGGGTATGGTTTTTAATTATCCAATTGCATCATTTATTTTTCTATGAATACAATTCCATTTCATTGCAAAGGCTGCTCAGCATCTAGAATAACTCTGAATTTTCTCTTTGTTTTAATTGTTTATACGACAAAGTTTATTTCATAATATTTGCTGAAGTGCAAAATATAGCGCAGACTTACATGATTTAATTTAAAGTAAATGCTTAATTTAACAATCTTATAAATAAGGAATGGAGCAATAGGAACAAAAGGGTTTTAAATGAGCAAACTGTAGAACAGCTTATTAGAAGTGGCGAGGAAGGATGGTCTAATGAGCTGAGCACTGGACAGGGAGCCAGAAACCTTCAAGATCCATTCCAGCTTAGGCATTGCTTCAGCCTGATGTCTCAAGCAAGTTTTCAAACTCACCCAAGCTTGTCCAGTTCTCTGCCTGACAATATTTAAAAGATCAAAATTCGCTCTGTGTTTTGATCACTGAACTTCATGGCACATTTCACTCTATTTTCAGCCTTAAAAAACCCAGAAAATATAGTGGGTTGGATCTTCAGCTACAACATCCATGCAGGAACAGCCTCTGCCTTGCTCAGTCCTACCGCTCCCGTGTTTGGGACTGTCCTGTTTGTATACTCACTGGGGAAAACCAAGACTCATGGACAGAAGATCTACCTCATCCAAGGTCCATGCAGGGCAATGACACGCTGATTTTAGAGCTAAATTGGGCCACGTCCATATTCTGCCACTCACAGACACAGTTATTTAGGGCCAGGATTTCCAAAAATGCCTAATTGCTTGGAATAAGGGCACGTCACCACGTCCCCAATCACCACTGGACATCTCAGCTGGACAGTGACCGAGAATCGTGGAGAAATAACAAAAACCAGAGAGCAAGAACACGGAAAACAGATCTGAAAACATGGTAGCACAAAGAGGAACAAAATAAATGCAAAGATTATGTCATTAATGCAAAAGATGAGCCAGCTTTTAGGAGCAGTGTGCCAGACAGCTTTTCTCTTCTTTCCAGTAGAGGTTACATGCACTGGCAGGGATTTGGTGGGAGTCAGGAGATAGGGCCTCTCCAAGAAACAAGATGCTGCCAATTAGCTGCTATGGGAGACAAGGGCTGCCAGTCCCACATCAGCCTCAAATTCAGAGGGAAAGGGGGCTGTGATCTGCAGCCTCCCCCAGACGCTGCAGCTCCCAAACCCCAGCATACATGGACCTGCTGCCCACCACTCACCCCGTTTGCCCCTCGCAGCACCTGCACCACAGCCTCCCATTAAGGGACCGTATTTGATGTTAGAGTCATGAAAGCAATGATAAAAACAACAAAAAACCCAAAACTCAACCCCAAAGCCAAAGAAAACAAATATTCCCCATAACAATCAGAAAAAATAAGTCCAGTTCCGTTTCTGAGCCCCACAAAAGCGAGATGCCCAGCTGTGCAGGGAGGATTTTCTAAGGAGGTTCCTGGTCACCACCTGGGGACAGAGGAGAGTGTCACAGGAGCAGCTGGAGGGTCATGGGAAAGTTTTCTGGACCCTAAAGCTCTTCCTTTTGCTCTGCCTTTGTGACAGTAAACACAGACTATACACAGTTACAAGTTATTTTGAATTCTTCTTCCTCTGTAGTAGGAAGAACACACTGAATTCTACACAGAAAGCAACGTGAGTTCTCAGTTTTATTCCCAATAAACAACGGGTTTGATATTTAAGTGCTTATATGACTTTACTACACTTCGGGTCACAATTTAATCTCTCTTTAACTTTAATTTAATGCCCAATTTAATCTCAATATGACAGCTACCAATTAGGAGAATGCATGCGGAGCCACTTACTGTTTGATTGTATCGGTCATGTATCGACGTCAGATGGGGCACTGTTTTCCTGTACATCATAAAACTTCAGAGCAAAAGATTCCGTTCAGAGAAATGTCTACTGTTCTCAGCAGCTTTCAAGATGAGGAGTTTAATGAGCCATGACCGGGTATATGCATTGATGTGTTGCAAAAGCCCCATAGTTTTAATAATTTAATTAGCTAAATGTTCGATAGTGGACATTCAATGCATTACTTCAGGTACAACACACTCTTTTCTGGATTTAAATCTCAGTCCAAAAAGCCGAGTCTGTAACAGAACCTTTATGCCTACTGATCTTCCACTAACTTGGTGTTTTTATACTCTAAAGGTGCAAGCAAACCAAGGGCCAGATGTCCCCAGCATCAGCGCGTCCCGTGCGATGCCTCGGCAGGAGATGGGAACAGCCACCTGGGCTCAGAGCACAGCTCCAGCATTTATTTGCTCTGCTCCCTCTTCTGAGCTACTGCAAATCCACCACCTCCAACAGCATCAGTGAGGAAAGACACCTCACCCAAGCTGCAGAGGTGGGAGAGCCACGCTTTGTATAAAAGCAAGCCCAGGCTCTGCTCTGTGTCAGCCAGGTCTGCAGTTTTCCATCAGTTTAAGCATTTCATAGATTTTAAACCTGTCTCAGACAAACCAACTGCAGCAGGATTATTTCCAGCACACAAATTTGCCCAGACTTTCTTTGTCATGTCCCAGAATTTCACGCTACAAACCTTAAAACTAAAATAAAATTACGTTTCATTTTAAAAATCACACCCTGAGTGATTTTATGTAGTAAACTACTTATTTTAAAACAAGATTAAATATTGCACCTCACTGAAGTATTTTCTCTTAGCAGAGAGCACTCAGATGGAAAATTTCATACATTTCAACTGATTTTTTGCCTGAATGGTTTTCACATATTTTTCTAAAACCTAGTTGTGTCAAATGATTTATTCTCCTCTAACAATACTGTACAAGTAGCTCGGAAGATGCAAGTGCTGAAATGGTTGACGGCAGTTGGCCAATTAAGTGCTCTACAGTATTCTGATTTTTTTTGTGCTTGCACATACTAATCCTTTTTTTAATGTATTGAGGTTCTATCCAGCAGAAAGAATGAGCTAACTGCAAGGCAGGCCACATGAGGAGTTTGAAAATGTACAGCGACACGCTCGTATCCAAGGGAGGTTTAGCCAAGTGTGAAGTATAAAACATACAGGCTGAGGGAGTTGGGGGTGCTCAGCCTGGAGAAGAGAAGGCTCCGGGGAGACCTTACCCTGGCTTTCGAGTACCTGAAGGGGCTACAGGAAGGAGGGGCAGGGACTCTTGATGATAGAGTGGAGCCATAGGATGAGGGGGAATGGTTTTAAACTGAAAGAGGGAGCATTTAGATGAGATCTGAGGCAGAACTTCTTTGCTGTGAGGGTGGTGAGAGCCTGGCCCAGGTTGCCCAGAGAAGCTGTGGCTGCCCCATCCCTGGAGGGGTTCAAGGCCAGGTTGGATGGGGCTTGGAGCAACCTGGTCTGGTGGGAGGTGTCCCTGCCCAGGGCAGGGGGTTGGAACTCAGTGATCTTTAAGGTCCCTTCCAACTCAAACCAGTCTATGATTCTATACTGAAGAAGCAGTGAAAGCTGAGGGAAGGGGGGGAAGCCTGGCTGGAGCTTTGGGGTGGCCCCAGGAAGCTGCTGCAAGCACTGCCTGTTCCCACAAGCTGTAGCAGGGCATCAGCCATGGAAGAACCCAGCCAGGAAAGGTGCTTTGCTTGGCTGCCATCTCACGTTGATGATGCCAACAACAATTAATGAGGGGTGACCCATGGGAAGTCTCCCCATTTCACTGCAGCACATCATTAGAAGCTTCTTCCAGGATGCTCCGGTGGTACTTCTTCTGGTGCCTTTTTAATCTCCAGCTCATGAACCCTTGGACTGTATGAACTGACAAACCACTTCTGCAGAAGCATCACTCTGTCCCAAGCACATTTTCTTGGTTCCAAGAAGAAAAGGGACAATACAAAATGTGGGGAATTATTCTTATCTGTATCAGAGGGGTCTCTTTTATTAAAAGGAAGTGGTAAGACTGGCGATGCTTCACTTCAGATATTGTACAGAAGTAGTTATGCTTATGTACAAGTGAGAGCAGCAGATTTTTGTAAACACTAAGTCTGCTAAAAGCCAAGAAAAAAAATCTAGTTTTATGTGGAATTTCTTCAAAAACTTTAAACTTTGGGTTTTATAAAGTCCAATCAACATTCACATTTTTAAAAAGGTTTCCATTGAGTCACACTCTGCTTCCTCTGCAAACTTTTCTTCAGCTTTACTTCTTATGAAATAACCCACAAAACATTTGGTAGGTTTCCAGGAAGCCAAAATAACCCCCTAAAATTTCAATCAGGGCACCCTAAACTCAGATTTCAGAACTTCCTACCTCTGTCCTACCCAAACTGCTCATTAGGCAGGAGACAAAACACTTGTCAAGTACAGAGAAGACACCAAATCTCTGAAGGCCAGTGAGGAAATCAAAATGCTACAAGGAATGCTGAAGCGATTTACAACCCAGACCAAATTTATTTATTAGAGACTACTTTATCAAATTCCTCTCCTGGTGAAGTTATTACTGCCATCAGCACTGGGTGTCAATGACAAGTATTACCACCAGTGCTACATATCAAAGCACTGCTATAATTTCTCTCACAGACCTATACCAGTCACAACAGGTTGCTGTGATTTTTCCAGATAAAAACCTTCAAGAAAACGGCTTTTTTTCTTGTTAGCCAGCTGGTGTAAAAACAAGCGACAGCCAGCATGAACAGACACTCCTGGCAATTTCAATGAGAGGCCCTTAATTACAAGTCACAAGAGTAGGGGTCATCTCCTCTGAGGCCAGTGCATTCAAACGCCTCCCTCTGGGTTACACCATTTCACGGAAATGGTTTTGCTTATTTAGGACTTAAAAATACAACTAGAGTCAGCAAACAGGGCCATCAGGTTTTTTCAGGCATACATTTTTGAAAGTTACAACTGCAGCTTTGACATTTCAGAGAAAGTCCGAATTCTAGTAGGCGTGTAAAAATGGAGATGATTTGTGTTTAAGGACTAAATCCTGAAGAGCTACTCATGAAATAATTTCACTTCATGACTGTTGTTGACCTGAGTGCTGGTGCTCCTGAAGGGAAATGGACTCCTGTCTTTGGCTGGGTCCATCAGGCTAACTTATTCTCTACTGACAGAAGGTGGGTCAAGTGAAGGCCTTGCTTATAATGGGGGGGATCACGGGGTAGACCGCTACAACCACAATGGTCTGTCAATCCCACCTAACTCCAGTACAAGCTACTAGACAAGAGAAGGTCAACTGAAAGAGATGTACAAGGTGACACTGCCTTCAGACTGCCCATGCTGGAGAAGTCCCCATTACATTTTGCTGTCCCCACCTGAGCTGTGGCACAGCTCTAGTTGGGATTCTCCCTTTCCACAACCCCACCATGTTCCCAACGAGAAGTAAGGTTCCCAGCACTGCTGATGGACTTGGAGCATGGGCATTTCACCAGTTTGAGCAGGTTTAATGGTTAAAATGGGAGCGAAAAGGGAGCAGACATTCCATCACTGACGTTGGACTGCAGCCCGAGCAAGGGCAGCTGTGGGAGAAAGCCAGAAAAACTTTCCTGGGAGGGAGTGCTTCCAAGACCAAGGATGACAAGCTTTGTACTCAGAGGTCCACATCAGACCTGGGTGAAAAGTTCATAAAAACAAATTTTCAATACATTTCACTCATTTTCTCCAGCTTAAATTGTCCACTGTCACCTCATGTGTATTCCTTATTTGAACCATAACTGGTTTGCGAGACCAAGACATGGTTCTCGTCTTCTGGATACAGATTTATTAGGATTACAACTTTGTCTGAGCAGCATGATACATGCTACTAAACAAAGACGAGATGAGAAATAAAAGCTTTGTATATTAAGCATAACACAAAAATATTTTCAGTTAGTACAATAGTACTGCCCCCATTTTTGAACATAATTCAGCCAAAAATTACATATATGGAAAAAAACCCGAGTTGCTAAGGATGATTTATTAATTGTATGTAACATGCCTGAAGGCAGACTGGGAATGGAATTCAGATGGATGGACACAGAGGGGGATTGAGCCGAGAATGGCAATGCACGGTGCAACTTCTCAGTCACAAACACCCTCATCACATGAAATTATTTCCACAGATGATGTTTATACAATAGGAGCAACTGTCCTTCAGTTTATCACTTAAGCAATACAGAAACTGAAATGCTGGTGCAATAAAACGTTCATGCTTACCAGAGGCTTTCTGCAAAATTCTTTCTTGTCAAAATTTGACAACTAAGCTCTCTATTCCTAAATCTGGTCATACAGATGCTCAAGTAATTTGATTGGGAAACTTGCTCTTTGCTTAAGTTGTGCAACATCAGGGATAAACTGGTCTCTTTCCATAAGGGAAAAAAAGAAGGAGCTAAAAGAAGTGTGGAAAACTCCACAAGAGATCACTCTTGTTACCTGAAGATAAATGTCGGGTTTGGGGTTTTTTCTAAGAGATGTAAAACTTTCTGTCATAGGGTTTAATTCAGCTGGTGATTTATGGGTACTGGGAAGAAGTGTTCTGAATTGGTCTGGCTTATCCATTAGCTGACCGCGTTTGCATTTTCCCTGTGTTGGCCATTGCCAGAGATGAGATGCTGGAATAAACAGCTCACACTTTGGTCCATCAAGGCAACTTTTGAGTTTACTCAAGGATAAGAAAATTCTCTTACTGTGAGAGGCCAGAGAACGTTGTCAAAATGCACACAGAAATATCAGGGATTAGATCTATTTGTTAACAACAAAAACAGGACTCAAACACAAGCAGGCACATCTCAGGTAAGAGGAGGACTTGGGATGTAGACACCTCTGGCTGGCGTGGAGAGGTGTAGGCTGTACTCTATACCCAGTAAATTAATGGGATGTACTTGCACTGTGGTGTGGGGAGGCACAGGGCTTCAGCCAGGGCTCACCTGAACGGTTCTGCAGGCGGGTCTGTGCGGCTTTCTAAGAGGAGTGAGGATTAGTGTGAGAGCCACAAATGGCTTGCAACGTATTTTTAATCTGTAAACTGCAGGAAATCCCAATCACATTCTCAAATGCACCAGCAACCCTGGAAAGTCCCACATTAGAGCACCTTGTATCTCTTTTCCTGGAGGTATTAATTAAGCACTGGAATGGGCTGCCCAGGGCAGTGGGGGAGTCCCCATGCCTGGGCAGATGTGGTGCTGAGGGACATGGGTTAGTGGTGGGTTTGTCAGTGTTGGGTTGATGGTTGGACTCAATGATGGACTCAAAGGTCCCTTCCAGCCTAGAAAGTTCTGTGATTCTGTGATTCTACACCAGCTTTGGAAGGGTCATTACAGCCCAGCTGACACCTCAGTGGTCTGTCCCACCAGCCCCTAACCCACTTTCGAAACAACCTGTCTGCCAACAGGAACGAGGAAAGACCAAAGAGGAGTTTCATATTAGTAATTAAACCTAAAAAAGAACTTCACACTCTTTGATCTTTCCAGGTGCCTGTGCTGAATCATTTCCTTGCAATTAATCTATTTTGGCGAGGCAGAGGTGGAAGAAAAGCTACAGATGCTGTTTAGACAAAGAGCTGGTCCCCATTACTGTTGCAGATGGTGGAAGCAGAATCCTCTTTCTTTCTACACTATCAATTAAGCAATGTTGCCAAACCCACATCAGCTTCTCAGTCAAACGGTGCATCTCTCAGCAGTCTGGGCGAAGTTTGAAAGCTACAGCATGTTCTGCCAGCGTCCTCCAGAAAGCTGCTTTGCATTGTTTTGCTTAAACGGCTACAAAAGTGCTGTCAAAGAGACACTGTCAACTGCGGCTTTTGTGTTTATGTCTTTTTACTTGCTTTTTTTTTTTTTAAAAAAAAAAAAAGAAACAAAACCTTTTGGAGTTGAAAGAACTGATTTCTGCTTGTTTTATCAGTCCTTTTTACATTCTTTTGGCAGACGTTGAGTTTTCCTCTCTGCTATTCACAGTGCGAGCATATTCAATATTGAATAGACCTTTTTGACAGTTTTGAACCCGTTCCATAAGATTCCAAATGCACTGATTCATGGGGATTTGCAAAGTTTCTTACAACATAAAAAAAAGTCCATTCTGCCTCAAGAATTGTTTTGCATCAGGATAATTTAAAACTTCTGCTCCTTCATCTGTATGATTTCCCAGAGCCAGCAAGAGCACTTCCATGAATGATTTGTCCAGCTTCCTCGCAGAGAGGGATGCAACAATGAACGCTCCCTGACTACAAGTCAAGGAAATCTAATTCTGTACTCTATTATACAGGTTCTTCTTCTGTCTTTCAACTCTGAAGTGGGGTCTCTGAAAAAATCAAGTCCACTGATTCTTATACCTTAATGAGCATCAGTAAGAATCCGACACCAAACGCACACTTTAAAACACACACGCTGCATTTCCGTCTTACTGTTGCAGATTTTTTATTAGTTGCAGACTGTCATATTTGGATTTCCCAGCAACCTGGGGATATATTTTTTCTTGAGGATCCCCTCACACCGCTCCTTTGAAAACTAACACTGTGGCAGTAATATCACTTACGGTTTAAAACTGCTCCCGTTTTCCTACTTCAGGGGATAATTCCAACCTGGTCTTCACTTTGGAAAAGCAGATGTGGATCTGTGTAAATTAATAACTGGAAATGGTGATGATTACAGTAACGCATTTTCAGTCCAAAGTCTCGGTCGCTGATGAACACACGGAGCGGTGGTTACACTTTCTGTTCCAGTGGAAAGAAATAAAGCAAGAAGCGGTTCCCAATGTGTTGTCCATGGATCTCCTGGAGTCTGTCGACTCCTAATTCCCACACAAAGCACTTAAGTCTATGGTCACTGAGCTTAAATTCAATACACAAGAGCCCGCACGTTCTAGTTGAAAATTTTTTGGTAGCCCACAAATAAAATAAAGGATGAAAACTACTGAATGCTAAAGCAAGTAGAGCATTAGATCTCTCACATGTGTCCTCCCAGGAAAAACCTCCCATAGAAAGCACCAGGAATTAAATCTATAGAAATGTAATACAGCTCTATGGAATTTCCTCTAAAGGCCTATAGAATTCAGTACAGCAGGGAGTCCTTTTCAGAGCCGTTTTTTCAGACAATTTGCAGAAGGATATAATTCGAATGAATGGGGTTTTAAGAAAAGTCATAGAATGACAATAATCTTCTATTAAATTATTTTTCCATAGGAATATTGATGACAATATCTATTAGCATTATTTTATAAAATTGGAGAAATATATTGATCAGTGGATCCATTCTGCCCCTCTGACACAGAGAACTCAGGCAATTTATGTTGCTATTCATTGTCAGGCAGAGGGTTTTGTTCTTCCTTTTCTAAAAACATCTGGACTCCCATGAATAATTACTCTCATTAAAATAGGAGACTATTTTATATGCCCTCCTTGGCAAGAACTCTGCCTTCATGCTATCTGGCAAATCCACTATTGCTGCTTAAATACAGCAATGCTTATTGGTTGGTTGATATTTTCAATGGATTTTTTGTGATTTAAGATTTAATGTCCCTTGGGGACTCTCGGACTTTGTCTGAGCCTCCCTGGGTCACACGGGGAGAGCATCCCTTTCGTTTGGAGATGGCAGAGGGAAAGGGCATGGCTGAGGAAATCCCTTTGTACTACTCTAAGACTTGGTCTGCAGGGATAATGAGGTCAGTCCATCTCCCCACCACCATAACCAAGGAGGCAGAGGGATTTCAAACCAAGAACACCCTAGAAGGGCAGAAGAAGCTGTTGGAAGACCTGCTTTGGGCTGGAGAAAAGTAAAGCCAAGTGCTCTGCTCTGGAAGCTGGCCAGCCCCACAGCAGCACAGTGCCAGAAGACATCCATCCTGAGACAGACCCTCTGCTTCAGTTAATTCAGGAAACCGCAGTCTTTTCTCCCAAAACCTTATTTTCTTGTTTCAGTAATGTCCACCTCCACCTTCTTGTCTGCTCTTTGCAATGATCCAATTTATAGAATTCTTCCTACCATTTCCTTTACTTTCAGGGACACAATGCTACCCATAATTTTTCAGAGGACCACATCCCCATGCGGGGCACAAGAAGATACCTTTCCTAAGGGGTGGGTGACAAAGGAAAGAGGGAGAAGTGGGGAGAATACAAGCTCCAAATTGCCCTGAAGGCAAACACTGCCTTTCAAAGGTAGATTCAGAACACGAGATCAGAAAGAAGAGCCTTAAGCAAACCTTGTTGGGTTGTTTGCCTTTAGGAAAAGCATACATGCCTTTGTTACAGTCAGGAATATTCCGTATATTTATCTTATTTTTCTATCTGAAAAAAAAGAAGCACAGAAGCATTTTTAAAGGGTGCCTTCATATATTCAAGGAACAACAAACCAACAGTTCACTTATTCTGGTCTCAGTTTACTGAGGGACATAGAAAACTGAAAAATTGCTCTGTCATTTTTCTAGAGCATACTTTTGTTTGTGAGGGGCCAGATCAAAAGGGATTGCCGCAGACTGCAGCAGAATAGGTAAGAGTGGTCCAGAGGAGCATCCTCTGCAAGAGAAACAGCAGGTAATTGAGGCCCAAGGATCAACTCTGAAGCACCAGGCATTGATGATAAGGTGAAACGATGATAATGCCAAAACAGAGAGCCCTGAGATCAAAAGACACTGATTTGTTAAAAAATTGCTTTGAGGAGGAACACACACAGCTGGTGGAGGCTTACATGGGGCTTGACTGATGGAGCAGCCTGGTGCAGAGGCTGCAGAATAGCTGGTGTGCTCTTACTCCCCTTGTGGACCTGCTTACTCTGCTCCCAAGGCATAGGCGAGTGTAAGGTCTCCAAGGCACAGGTTCAGCAGCAGAAAAGATACTCAGGATGGGAGTCAGCAAAACCAGTTTTTCCTCAGGAAATCCAGGTTCACCATGACTTTGCCAGGCAGACAAGCTCCAAGGGACTGAAAATGGGCATCACTTGTCACTTGGTTCCCAAGAGAGCAGAGTCTGAGCCTAATCCTGCCTAAGGGGCTGAAGAAGCTGCCAAGCACCAGTAAGGTGACCTCTGCTGAGCCAGCAATGAAGGAGACCAACATTTGGAGAGAGGCTTCCAATCCCAGCAACAATTCCTGCCCCAACTATCTCCCCTTCCAGCTGAGGACCGTGGAAAAGCTGTAACAAAAAAACCCTATATGCCTTCTAGTGTGGAGTTTTGTGAACTGGTTAAAAAATCTTGCAGAAAATCTTATGTCTATTTGGTTTTGACTATTTTCTCTAGATCCTCACTAGTTTTATCCTTATCACCTTCTCCAAAGCCTTCCTGTAGAGAGGTGGCAGAGTCAGTCCTGCGAGGATTTATCAGATAAAAGTGAAAACCTGGGGAAGGAAAAGGCATTTCTGCCTTTGATGATGTAAATATATCTGGAAAGCAGGGGGGTTTTGTTTGTTGTTTTTTTTTTTTGTTTCTTGTTGTCTCCTCGGGTGTCTTTCACTTTGTCTTCTCCTTCCTCACTGACCTAAGTACTGGCTTAGCGCAGGGGAGCAAAATGTTGAATTCCACCAAATTTGGGGAGTCAACCACCACGAGCACACAGGATGCTGTGTATGAATTTTTTTCCCCCTAAATAAAAATGTCTGTGCTCTACCCACAAAATCCTAGCCCCAGAAAAGTCAGTGGCAAAATTCCTAATGCCTCACTTCCCCAGGAGCAGGATTTGGCCTGGGAGGAAGGGACAGTAGCTAAGCCTGCCACGTCCCGTCCCTGGAGATCTTCCCAGGGCAGCAGTAATCAAAATAATTCATTTGCAGTTCTAAGCCTTTGATGCATGACTGCTGAGAAAGAAGATTTGCGAAAGCTGTGACAAACTTACACCTCAGCTTTCAGAAAAGAAGAAAAAAAAATCTGTTACTGGAAAATTTGCCAATTTTTCCCTCTAGCCCTTGACGCACAGCAATCCATTTGACCATGTAATTATTACTTTACAAAAAACGAGTAGGTAAAAGAAGTGTAATTTATGGGGATGAAGAAGGTAACAGATGAGAAATACAGAAGAAATATTAGAAGAAAAATACAAAAATAACCTGGAAACATTGCTGTGTACTGCTGTCAAACCAAAATCAAAGCCAGGAAGTTAAAACGAGATGTTCGTGTACACAGATTATGCCACCACCAGTTTTTGTTGGAGCAGGAAGAATCTTGGCAATCAAGATTATCTGATAATTACCTTTCTTAATGCATTAAATTCACTCAGCTTCACCTTCAGGCATTTAGCTGCAGAAAATAATGGCATACAACCTCATCTTTAATGGTTAAACCCTATTTCCAAGAAATCTATTACATGCGGTGTCAACTAGAAACCCAGACAATAAAGCACCTTTAAAGATGCACTGATAGAAAAGAGGGAATGGTGGTTTGAAGCACAAATAGCAGTTCTTTGCATCAAAAATTTTTAACTTGCAGGCTTTATCAATACTAATGAAAGTTTGATTGTTTTTGTTAATTACCTCCCTGCTCTCCTTTGTCAGGATCAGCTGCAGAACAAACCTTCTCCTGCCAGCATCTCAGGATGCATTAGACCTCATTAAACGCATTTTTAAATGAACTTTGCATTTAAAAGAGATTAATTTTTAAAGTATGCTAGTGCTTGAAAACCAATCTGTAAAATCATACACGCGCTGAAGAATACATTCACCTCCTGGTTCACCAGTATTTATATACAGAGAAGTCCAAGTGATGCTACTAATGAGGTTTTGAGAGTCTCTTTGATAGTCCGCTGGCTCACAAAGGGACTTTGCCAAGTGACCAACCCTTTTCCCATAGGATGTGCAAACACCCCTTGGGCCAGTAGAGAGACGAACGTACATCATCTCCCCAGCCATGTCAGGTCTGGAAAGAATAAATTTAACCCGAATCTGCTTTTAATCCCTTTTTCCAGATGAGGGCATGTCTCTCTCAGGCAGCATCTCCAAGACAAAGTCCTGGCAGCACAACCGTGATCTCAGGGAAGCAGGTGCAGATGAACTGGCATGTTCCCCAGCTGGTAGAGACCTCCTTCACAGCACACTCCTTCCCCAGATCCTTTCCATTAGATTTACAGAGTTTCACCTCAGATTACTTTCCAGGTAGTTGTTGGGATATTCTGGGTGTCTGAATTAGTCACTCAGGCAGGAACCAGGTTTCCTGTACGGCTCACTACCATCTTCTCCAGTTAGCACTGGAGAAGAAAAATGGACCACTGCTATTTTGTAAATAGAGAATGAAAAATAATTTTTAGGTGAAGTTTTGGTTGGCTTTATAGAAAACTTTGGACTGACCAACTATTTTTTTTAATTAATAAATCATTTGTTACTGGGAAAACGGTCATTTCTACTTGAGAGCAAATGAGGTTTCTGTCTTTAGCACACACAAATTCATGTACTTCAAGAAGGACTTGAGAAGGTGGTTCTTCCTGCCTGGATGCACATTAGGACAGTAGTTTTCCTCTAAGTGTAAACCGGACCTCTCTGAGACCAAAGGACCAAGAAATCTAAGATATTTATTCAGAAATGAAGACTGTGGACTCCGTCGTGCCTCCAGCGACCTGCCCTGAAACATGGAGATTGAAACCCACCAGTCACGTCAACGTAACTGCCTTAAATAGCTCAGAACAGAGGGGGTTTGCTACAGGATTCTAGAAATTCTAGATGATCCTCATTTAAACAACCTATGTGCTACCATAACTCGGGTGACTCCCGCGGGACTGCGGCCTCTTACCACCCGTCATTTAAATCAACTCTTCAGCAAAGTCCAGGAGTACACATGGAAATTCTGTAACTCTGCCGAGGTCTCACTGAAGTTGATGAGATTCAGGCATTATCTTTGGGCACAACAAATATGAAAATGGGCATTGAATTGGATTTCACTTCTTATCATTTTAAAGTGTTCATGGTTTTGTTGGTTTTTTTCACTGTGGACTGCTTAATTAGAAACACAGGTGCATTCATGGTGCTGTATTTTGCTTCTCAATTTAAAAAGCCAATTTAAAACTACTGATACAAAGTAAAACAATTACTTGTTCTTTAATTGGGTTTACTAAGAGTCATTTTAAATTAACACAATTTTTTTGGGAATCCATTAATTCATTTTAATTGCATAATACAAATATTTATGTTAAGCAGGAACCCATAAAATGAATATAGGAAAGGAATAAAGATATTATGTGTTATTAAATATCACTACAAGTTACTTTGGGAATGGACAGCCTGTGTCACTCGTGTAATCATGCCAGTTCCTAATGATTGGCCATTATAACTAAGATTTTTCCTTCTCTTATATGATATTGGTTTAGAAATTTGTGGTACAGTCTAACAGACTAACAATGAAACTGCCTTATGTGTGTCTCAGAGTGTAATTCTGTCAAAACTCCAATGTAGTTTCCCGTGGTCAAGACCTACACGGTTACAAATCACGGGCAATCGGAGGTGTGTGTGCCTGACCAGCATGTGCCAGAAACGGCTCCACTTGGAAAAGCAAAACTTGGCCCAAGAGAGGCTGTTTATCAGCACCTCTGTGCAGCGATTCGGCTACAGAAAAGCCCCAGTAGCTTTCCTTGAGCTCTTACAAGTTGGGCTGGCAACCAAAAGCCATTTTTATCAGGTAGTTAATTGCAGTTTCTGATCACATATTATCTGCGTACGTAGCGGCATTATCTCTCTCTTGTGCAGGATTCACGGCGAATGCCATTAAGTCAGTCCTTCGTCCCTCTCAGGTAAAACAGCCCCATTTAAAGCCTGATTCTAAGCACGTTAGTTACTTAAGCAGATTCCCTTGAGTTTACTGCAGGAGAAAGGCAACCTGGATTCGGTCATTAAGTTTAGATTCTTTTCACTCATCTTATTCACACAGTCAAAAAAGGTATTTGTATCATTTTTCTTTTCAACAGACAGAATAAAATTAGCTGCCTAACAACTGCCCTTGATCACCAACTATGTAAAGCAATGCATTTATTTTCACTTCCAAACACACAAAAGAATAAAAGAGTGAATGAGAAAACAAACCTGCCAAAAAAAGAAAGGGTCCAATTTTCCATGCATAGTGCAGATCATATTCCTAAAATGCCTGGAGTAATCTGAAAATGTTATTCCAAGGGGAATCCCCTGCCAGCCCCTCTGACATACTGGTCTCAGTCATTGCCCAACTGAGATTTCAGGTACCCACACCGAGGGGCAGTGAGCAGGGGCAGGTGGGTCCACCTCATACATCTGCTTCATTTTCAATGCAGTTAATGGAAAACCTGAGGAATCACAGAGAGCAATCCAAGCTTCCTCATGTATGTACTTCCTTCTTCCCAATGGCTACTGACAAAATGTAAGCACCTCTAGACAGCAAATCAGTCCAGTAAAGTTTAACAAAAGAATGGTCATACTTGAGACAGGACCACAGGTCCACCTCTGGCAGAGTCCTGTCCTCTAGAGTGGCTGGAGCACTGCTCCCATTCACTGCTTGCAGATGAAGGAATTTTTGAGCAAGAAGTGGTTTTTACAGATTTACTTACCCCTCAGCAGATTTCATTTTGTTGAGAAGATGAACGTCTGCCTCTTTGAGGCCTTAGAGAACCAATAGGAAAACATCAGGTGCTATTCTCCACTATGCATCCAGATCTTCTAGGTCTCTTCATCTCTGAGTGTGCTCGTGGATCAGACTAGAAGCCATGGGGCTCTGCTTTTGCATACTAGCCGAGGGGACGAAAGATGTGTTTTAGGCATTGCGAGCAACTGAATTAACCTCCCAAGGACATAACCAGATTGAGAGGATTTTGGTTTTCCCCTCAACACCGCAAGCAGACACAGCTCACAAGGCAGCTGGAGAGGAGCTCGGACAATATCTCACTCCCTCCAAACACCCTGCACCAGCTGGGAAGGCAGAAACCCTCGCACTTCAGGCCATGTGCCCTACAATACATGCCCATTTTTTAGGACACCATCAAGGGCTACCAAAAAAATCCAAATGCAAAACAAAGAACCTAGTCCTGGCTCTAAGGTTAAGGGCACAGAGCAATTTCAAACGATGTAGGCAATTAGCAAATGAATTTAGGTGCCTACCAGGTCAGACAGTCCTGGGCAGCTGGCTGGACTGGATTGCAGTTTGAGACTCTGGGCAGAATGGATTCCATCCAATATTAATAATTGCTTTACTAGTGGTTAATTGAGGTTCTTTGTTTAGTATCTACAAATTATAATTTAGGGTCTGAGGCATCTGTCATTTCCTTTCATGGAAAATTAAGGCACCTGGATTGACAATATTGCTATTTTTCAGCTCTTGTTGAGATGCACCACTTTTAAGTTCTCGGGGTTTGTAACATGATTAATCTACGCTGCTCAGTGTTTTCCTTGTTTTCTTTGGTCCTTTGGAAGTCATCAGAACCATGAATATACTCTGGGAGATGGACCTTTCATGAGTGGTGCAATCATTCATCAGTGATGCAAGTGACTTTATGTACATTAAAAAGCAGAATGAGAACTCTACACCACCATTTTTCCATTTTATTTAGGCAATAATGGAAAAGCCCAAACCAACTCAAAATTATGCAAAATACAGGAACACGAAGCATCTAATTATATTCTGGCTTTACTGCTTTCTAACACTCTAAGTCAAAATAGGTGAATGATGAAGAACATGAAGTAATTGCAATCATTACCACATAAAATGATCACTACGTAACATTTTAGAGTGATTTTGGACTAAATTTATCTTTAGCTTAGCCCCATGGTATACAGCCCCACTTACGTTAGTGATACCAACCCCCAGTTCAGGGGAGTGACTCAAAGAACTCAGTGAAAGCCGAAAGAGGAGAGGTGGCTGGAACATTTCATTCCTATGGTGCACAAGAATCTCCTCTGCCCAAGAAACCGCAGATACTCTCCTGTTGCTGTTACCTCTGGCAGAACCTGATGGCAGGCAGTGGTGAAAATGCCCAATCTGGGCTCTGCTACGCTAAATTTTAGTGATTATTTATTGAGATAAGAGAACTCTAATTACTTATACCTGTGCAACATTTTATGAGATCTACTATAAGCCTCGAGTTCAATCCAAATGCTCTAAAAATCACCTACTTAAATAAATTCAAAAAAGAAACCGCTCAGCTCAGCTACACTCTTTTATCCTTTATTTATGCTTCGTTTAAAATTACCAGAGTTGATAAAACTGAGCACGGTTGCTTTGCACCTCTCAGAAGATGTGTGCACATTAAACATATTGGCAATATTTATTTATTCTGCCATCTGTCCCACTATCCCCACATTTTCAACAGTTTGGCCTAGAGAGGGCCAAAAATCACCTGAGCATCATAAACCGAGGCCCCGGCTGTCAGTGGAACACATTGAGACCACAGCTGCTGTCCTGCTGCCTGATTTAATGAGGTTCCTAAAGTATGTGGACAAGTATTCGGGCTCTTGGTTGCCATGGCGATGGGAGCAGGGAGCTTTGAGCGGGTGTCAGCAGCATCCCGATCAATACCAATCAGCTCACGGCCCATCAGCCGCGGCCAGGCGGTGGCCGGGGCGATGCAGATGCCGTAGCCCGTCCTCTTGGATGCGTGGGAGGTGGATGAGCAGCTTATTGCCGGCTCCGCTCCTCCAAAGAGGGCTGCAGCTCAGGATACAGGATCTGTTGAAGGAGCAAAGCTCTGCACCGAGATAAATGTGTTACTTTTGGCTCCCACTGCTCCGTCAGTCATTACTTTGCAAACCTGATGTTTCTTATTTCCCCTCTGAACTCAACCACTTCCTCAGGTACCAGAAGAAACTTGGTCAATACCACGTTCCCCAAAGGAATAGGATTCTTCCATGGTTGACTCAAGAATCTCTGCATTTCCCATCACTTTTCACAGCATGTTACAATACCAGAGTAGTAACATTTAGCATCTACATTTCTGAGGCCAAATGCTTTTTTACTGAGTCAATTCTCCTGTTTTCACCAGAGAAATGTTCATGCACAATCTGTGTTTCATGTACAGGTTTCCTCACCCAGAAAGAACTGAAAAGCAGAGGAGCAATCCAGTGACAGGGAGCAAACACATCATGCCAGATAATTCAGGTAGGAATCCCACACTTTTCCACCAGAGCAGACATGGACAGACTTTTTTTGCCATATTTTAAAAGCTAAAGTGTTTAGGAGCATTTTTGCCATATTTTAAATGCTAAAATGTTTAGGAGTATTTTTTTTTTATCCTGTGAAAAAACACAAAAGGGGTAATTTAGCTACTTAACACACCTAGAGCACTCAAACCTACAAGGTTGGCTCACACTATCACTCCCCCCCCTAAAAATATCCCCAAAATTAAACATATTTTGATGACTGGTTCAAATCTCAAGCTTAACACCTTTCAGGATTATTCCTCCGATCCAAAGGAAGCTGCTTCTTGCCCCTTTCCCAGCCCATCTGCCAGGACCACTCTGACATTATCTTTCAGCCCAGAATATTGAAGACCAAACGGCACCGTATCAGCTGGATTAGTCACACGTGTTTACACTACACTCGCCATTCAGCCCAGCTTGTCCTCAGGTGGATCTTAGCAATAAAGCAAACACTTCCAGTGTGTAACAACCAAAGTGGGTAATCAAGACCTCCGAACAAAGCCAAGGGAGGAAATTAAAGCGTTTGGGGTTTTAGTAGTGCAGTCAGCAGCACAAGATGTCAGCAAAGTTAGTACCTACTGATGTTTAAGAAACTATTGCGTTAGTTCTCAAAAACCAGCATAAATATTTTGGAACTGGTGAGTGGAAAAGCACAAATTTCATCCCTCCAGGAATCACCTTAGAAAATAGGATCCACATTTCAAGTAAAAAATTTCCTCAAATAACCCACTCCTCTCCGTATTGAAAAAGCATCAATAATCAGACCTGGTTTTGACATGGTATTTTGTCACTCATTAAATCCTCTGCATCCAGAGAGGGAAAACAAATTCCAAAGGAATTCACATGGGCAGTAGGAATTTCCTTCTGTAAAAACTAATAACATCATTTTTTGCTGCAGTTGAGAGCAGATGTTACAGCTTAAGACTCTCCCCAAACTGGGGCTTGCAGTGCTAAGCCCTTAGGAAGTGCACTGCAGGAGCGATGGACTGCGGACAGCATGGTGGATGTCACCTTGGGGTATGTCACTCACTTCAGTTGGGGAATAGTGCAAAGATGGCAAACAAAGCCCAGGCAATTTATTTGATGCTATTTACCACGGCAACAGGTAACATCAGAAATTTCTTACAGACTGGATTTCCTCCTCAAAATGTGAAGACCCTCAAAGACAGAGTGCTGTTTTGGAAACTTTCACGTCCGATTTCGCAGTGGCAGCAAAGGTGGCCGACGGGTGTCTACAACTTGTAGCACTGTTTCAGTGAAAGGAATTTGTGACTTGGAGCCAGTCCAAACCATGCCAATCTATAAAAGAAAATCCACTGCTATGCTGGTGCAAACTGCCAGGCTTCATTAGTCCTACCAGTCACAGCAAGAGGAAATAAAAGGCAAAGGCACATCTAAAGTCCCTCTGGGTGAGGAGTGAAGCAGTTCTGCAGTGCACCACAACGACACATCTTCTGTTGGCAAACCTCTTCTTGGCAAGAAGCTACTTCCTGCATGGCTACTTCCTTCTAGAACTTTTCAATCAAATTGGGCTTGATGGCATCCTTGTGACATCTTGGGCTTCCTTCAAGTTATTGGCACGCATTAAGTTAGAAAAAAGAACCTACAATTCACTTGGGAGCGGCGCTGAGGGCTGGTAACATCTTGCCCTTCAATCATATGGGCTTCAGTGGCTGGTCACAAAATACTACTCTCCATAAAAAATATCATCCCGCCGTGCCCATACATGTTTGCAACACAACACAGGACCTGGTCCCACCAGGTAAAGGCAAGACTAGAAGAGCAGAAAGCATAACCTGTCCACTCACCAACATATTCACACTACTCATGTTGCTTGTCCTATCAAAACTGTGTTTGCTCTACCTGACAGCTCCTCTCGTGTTTTCATCATGGCCAATCCTCATTTAAACAAGGAATAAAACCAATGGAGCTGACCTTCTTGTCACTGCAAAGGCAAAAAAGTCCAGCTTATTGAACTCAGGGGAATTTGGTTCAAGGTTCAGAATAGGCCTGAAGGAAAAGGTAGCTTATTCCTAACAAGAAGTGACTCAGCTGCCCAAGGCAGTCAAATGCAGAACCACAATGTTTCCTGAGACATTCAGTGTACAACAGGAGCAGACAGACAGGTAGAAAAGCACTATCAACTCATCTGCTCATTGTATTTTGTATTGCACTGAGTCTTTCTTTCCATTAGGAACCACTTACTTGGGTTAAACTTCTCAGACCAGTCAGACCAGAGTGTCCAGTGGGACAGCAGCAAAAACCTCCAGTAACAGAGCACTAGGATGAATGAATCAAAGCCACCTCTCAAAATCCTTCATTTCCACTGACACCACCAGGTAACTGTCTTAAATCTTGGCAGTGTAATCCTACTGAGTTATTTCTGCCATGGTAATTTCCATGCAAAGCATTTCTCTAAAGCTAAGTAGTCCAGAAAATTCTAGTTTGGGATTATTCTTTTCTTTCTATTTCATGAAATATATGGACACTTTAAAAAAAGTTTTTAAATGTTTCAGATTGAGGTTGTTCTTACAATATACAGAATCCAGATTTGTTACAGTAAATGAGAGCTCTGCTCCATCTTCTGCACAAAGACACAATTCTGACTTATCTCCCAGCTCGGATATTAAAAGTTAACTTCAAATCCCTTCATGAAATGGATGTTTATTCTTGGGGGTTTTATTTGCAATTTTTGGCATAGTGTGATTTGGTTTACACTTACTTTTCCCCACCATAGCTATAATCTCCTCTTTCAGGATAGTGAAGTGTTCTCTAATTTGCTTTTATTTTGCTTCGTACACTCATTGCACCTCATAACAGAGCTTCAAAGAGCTCCCATTCTGCTGAAAAAGTTCCTGCGGAGGCTGTGCTTGCTATAAAATATGATGAAATCAGTTAAGCGATATGATTCCCCGAACACACATCACTGGCATCAGTCTCCATGACTCTGTATTACAGGGAAGCATCAGTCCATAATAAGACCATATACAACAGGGAGTGATGTGATCTGAGCATGTCCTACTGAAATACTTGCTCTTATGAAGTCCGTGAATATTGCTTTTAAGTGTAAAAAAAGTAATCTATTCTAGAAAGGGACTTACAAACAGAAAGGGGGAAAGAATACTCTCTGATCTCTTGAGCCGAGCTCTCAAGACATCAATGACTATGCACTCATTTATAATCTCCACTAATTTACTGGCTGCCCTAGAGACACACTTTGATCTTTGAGAAGATCTACTGTATCTATCTGCTTTGCAACAGGCAATAAACATTGTAACCCCTTACAAGAAAGCAATCTAAATAATGTAGGCGTAGCATCTAGCTCCCAGTTCAAACAGGAAGATGCCACCTTCCACCCTATGTTCATGGCATAAACATTCACCACCACCAAAAGCCTTGTTTTGCAGCAGATGTCCTTTCTCTGCAAGTACATGTACTGGATGAAAGTCTACAGGTCTGGTGTCCAGGGTTATTGCCACACTTTGAGCTCCCAACGGGAAGGAAATGCAGTCTGCTTCATAAAGCTGGGTGTTTGGTTGCTCTCATTATAGGAGACACGTGTTATTCAGTGTAATTAATCTCTAGCATTGGGTATACATGGCAGCATCTCACAGCCATGGCTGTATGGGCATATGTCCTTGCAGGAGCTACTTTGCAGGAGAAGAAAAGCCCATTGCAACCTCTTAGGCCAAGAATTAAGACCAGGGGCTGCAGCTGCAGAGTTGCATGGGCAAAAGGAGCCAGGTACCACTGGTGAGCAGGAGGGCCATCACTGCCTTCTCAGCTGGCACCCAACCACTCTGCTCCTCCACGTATAGCTCCTAGAGCTTCAGCAGCACCAGGTTCTCCTTCCCACACTGCTCTGAGACTGGAGAGAGGGCTCTTACTCCTTTCTGCTGGTCAGTCTCTTCTCTCATGGCCAGCAGGTCAACGGAGATCTCACGCCCCCATACTCTGCCCTGGTGAGGCCACATCTGGAGTACTGTGTCCAGTTCTGGGCCACCAGTTCCAGGACAGGGAACTATTGCAAAGAGTCCAGTGGAGGTTACAAAGATGATCAAGGGCTTGGAGCATCTCTGATGGGGAAAAGCTGAGAGACCTGGGGCTGTTCAGCCTGGAGAAAACTAAGAGGGGATCTCATCAATACTGATCAATATCTAAAGGGTGGGTGTCAAGAGGATGGGGCCAGACTCTTCTCAGTGGTGCCTGGTGACAGGACAAGGGGAAACAGACACGAACTGGAACACAGGAAATTACATCTGAACACAAGGAAAAACTTCTTTCCTTTGAGGGTGGCAGAGCCCTGGCAGAGGCTGCCCAGAGAGGGTGTGGAGTCTCCTTCTCTGGAGACATTCAAACCCCGCCTGGGTGACCCTGCTTTGGCAGGGGGTAGGACTGGATGATCTCCAGAGGTCCCTTCCAACCCCTACAATAGTGTGATTCTGTGATTCCTGTTGATTCCCAGTTGCAGCTCACTCCCGTTTCTCTCACTTGTCCTCTGCTCTCTCGTCCAACTTCTTTGATGGTTCAACCCCACCTCAACTCACAAAGCCCACACACAGCCATGGAGCTGGCATGCCATTTGTTGCCACCGTGCTGCTCCCCCTGCTTGTGTCACATACCCGTCCCTCCACCCTCCTGTGTGTCCTGTCTACTTAGATTGGGAGCTCGGCAGGGCAGGAGCTGGCTGCTGCTCAGTGTTTGTACAACTGTCAGCCCTTAGGCATCATCAGGAAACACATGAATAAAACTCTGGGAAAATAACCCCAGGATTTCAGTACTGAAAATGGGTTTACTCAATACTGAAAAGTAGCAGTTCAGGGGAAAAAAAAATAGTTTTTCAGGACTTCACAACTGGAACAGAAAAGTTGAAGAAGGAGGTTTTGTTGAATGCTGTGTCCTACAGACATTGCTGGGGAGCTGACAAAAAGCAAACATCATCTCTGAGGGCAGTGAGGCCAGGCTAGCACAGCTAAAAATTTTATTTTATGACTTTTTTCACTGAAGTGCAGCTCAGTTTCTAGCAATGACAAGAGGTCACTTGACATCTACAGCAAAGACCCATCGTGCAGCCGTAGCGCTCAGGGCAGCGCAGAGGGTTCCTCTGCTTTCCAGGACAGAAATGCTCCTCTGAAGTGTCTGCTCTTCTGCAACTGCTGCAAAAAGACAAGTCCAGAAAACCCAAAAGAAACTCAACAACAACAACAACAAAAAAAAGCAAGGCCCCAGAACTGACAGACATTTTAAATATTTTGGCCTAAATAATGAAGAAGGCTCCCAAATAAACACTCTTAGGATTAGCCAAGATGATGAATGTTACAAGGCTGTAAAACAATAAAAATCAAAGCCAAATTTAACAGCATTATTTAGCACATGGTACAGACAGAGGAAAGATAATAAAGTAATTCAAAGAGCTGCAAGTCCCCCATTACAGCTTCTGAATCGGTAGATCCTCTGTACAATTTTGGCATAAGACATGTAAAGAGTAACAGCAGAAAAGAAATTCAACTGTTGGGGCTGCAGGAAATCCCACGTGCATCTAAATTTCATTTTTCTGGAATGCAATGGATTCATTTTTTTCTGCAGTTTTAGGAACGAGGCATGAAGCACCACCAAGAATCACTCATGTCCTCCGTGCCCACTTTCTGTGACCCAGGGTCACTCTGGAAGAGCGATCCAACACAGCCTGGGTCTGCCACATCAAGATTGGTCTCCTCTCCCAGTCTACCTGCCTGGGAACCATTTGCCTAACAAGCAGCCCAGTGCATCCACACGATCTCTCGGTGGGATGCTTCCAGCCATATCTGTGGCTGAAACGGATTCGAAATTGCCCACTTGCAAGTCAGTCAATATCCAAGCAAAGAACAGAATTGCCGTTGCCTTGAAAGAGGTCTCCTTTGTAACGCTGCAGGCACAGGAGCTGGGCTTGTTCTTATGAGAAAGCCCCCCTTCAGTGTCAGCAATGATATAACACCACCAGATGCCTCCCTACCTGTCCACACTTGTTGATGCATGGCCACAAGAGCCAACACAGCATGGGAAATGAAAGAATACACATCTGGATGCCAAAAAGCATTTATTGCAGCAGTTGTTCTGGGATCTGTCTTTCCCACTGAGCAGCCAGATACACGGAGCTGGAAATATTACCACAGGGTAGGCAGTTCCAATAGCAGATTAAAAGACTCAAAATACAATGGTGTTTGGCTAAAGAGAACTAGAAGCACAAGTCTTGTGAGGAGCAGCTGAGGGAGCTCGGGGTGTTCAGCCTGGAGAAAAGGAGGCTGAGGGGAGACCTTCTCACTCTCTAGGACTCCCTGAAAGGAGGTAGCACCCAGGTCAGGGTTGGTCTCTTCTCCCAAGGAACAAGAGATAGGACATGAGGAACAGCCTCAAGTTGCAGCAGGGGAGGTTAGGATGGATATTAGGAAAAATTCCTTCACCAAAAGGGTTACCAAACATTGGAACAGGCTGCCCAGTGAAATGGATGAGTTGCTATCCCTGGAGGTATTTGAAAGTCAGGTAGATGTGGTGCTGAGGAAAATGCTTTAGTGATGGCTTAGGTTAATGGTTGAACTCAATGCTCTTAAGGCCCCTTCCAACCAAAATGATGCTGTGATTCTATGAAAGTCAAGAGGAGGAGACAGTGTGGAGGCATCAGTGTGCAGCACACTGCTCACCTTGGAGCTCAGCTGGGAAGAAATCAGAAGGCTTTTGCATAAGGGATGCCAAACACTGCTGGTTTGCAGCAACGGATTGGTTCCCCAGAAATGAGCTGGGTTTGAGGGGCCTGAGTGTTGCAGAGGTGTGTAGAACAAGGTAGAGACGTGTAACCTACAAACAGGCAGCACTGGAGACAAGCTCTGCTGCTCCTGGCACAACAACATCTCCTGAAAGTCTGAGCAACAGGACCTGGAGCAGAGGCTGAGGCAGGACCATTCTGGATGGTCCACATCAAGTGCCAGAGAAGGACCACAGACCACAGACTCTGCAATAGCCTCCCCCTGGTCACAACCACAGAGGTTTCATGGCAAGTAACTTGACCAGGTTGCAATGTCTATAGGGATATGAAGCTTCTTCTCCCAAGTGAGCAGGAGGAAGTGTCTGGCCCCTCAGAGTTGTAGTTCCACAGGCTCCCCATTCCCCACCTGTCTGCTCACTGAGGTATATGGCAGCGGCAGAGGAAGCCACAGAGCTCTCTACACACCTCATACACACATACACGACTGACAGCTGTACAGGGTCATACAGCCAGAATCTCTCCGTATGGAAACTCATTCCACGTATGGCATAGCTCTCATAATCACAAAGGAGAGGCAGGAGGAAAGTCTTTTCTGGTGGAAAGGGCAGACGTGAAGGCCTGGAGTGATTTCTCTGCAGGTTTTCTGCTTTCTTGTAAGTGCCTGTGACCAAAATTAATGACTGAACAGCCAAAGCTAATCACTCACACTGTTTTCAATAGGGGAGCTATTCATACCCATTACAGGTTATACCTCACATTTATTCTGAACCTTTCATCCTAAGAGTATAAGTGTTCTTTACAAACCTGCAACACAGAAATGGCACCCAAACCACTAAATTCATTAGAATTAATGATTAATATTACCCAGAAGCCAGCCCTAGACCAGACACCGATGCAAACAGTCATTTTCTCAGACAGTAACAGAGATGCTCTGTAATGGCTCTTCACAGCAATAGACTGGAGGGAAGGAGAAACCCGGCGTGATCAGCTAATGAGGAGCGAATATTTAGGTAGGGCACGTTTAGCTTTAGCTACAGGAGGTTTGCATATAAGCTCCAGGAGAGGCACTGGAGATATTATTCTTGCAGGTGAGTTTACTGAGATATTACTGTCACAAAATGACACCTATGGCCACCATGTAGGGATCCCAGCCATCACAGGTTTACGTCAGAGGTTTAGCAAGGGCAATATTTAATGTTCATATCCTGGAGATAGGAGCATGGGGCTTGGCCAGAGCTGCAGCTTGTCTGTGCCTACCAGGAGCAAGATAGAAGGGAAAAAGGCAGAGAGCATATGTGGAACAGAGAAGTGGGGTACAGGAAGGGTGTAGGGGTGCTGGGGAGCCTGTCTGGCTCTGTTGATCACATGGAAAAGAAAGAGATCTACGGTTGCTATTGGGGGGGGGCTCCTCACACCCTATTCCTGTTGGCAATACCTGCCACGCTTTCCCTCCAGGACCGTGGTTTTCTCAGCAGCAGAAGCCACTTTGGCTCTCTGGGGGTTTTGCTGTAGCAAAGCAGGCAGTGGATAAGGGCCACGGCCATTTCGCTTCCCATACGGTCTCCTGCTCTCCTGCTCCAGGCAACTGCCTCATTTTTCAGCTCCTAGAGGGGAACCTGGCTCAGTGTTATGTTCAACATGTCATAAAAATAATTTATTCACTACCAAAACACTCCTTGGTCTGAGCAGTCTGACAGACATTAGAGCATGGCATACTCCACTGCTTCAGCTGCCCTGGTAGAAAGCCAGAGAAACGATGCTCAAAAAGTAGAGAAGCTATGGATTGCACTAATGACACAGAGCACAACTGGATCCTGTAATTTGCCAGGGATAACTGAGCTATTTTTTCCATTCGTATCACATCTTTCTCAACTATCCACTTTGGGAGGGCTGAATCTCCATGACTAAGGGTGAAAGACCTGGATTTACCTCCTGGTATGTAATATCTATAAGCATACGTATCCAGCAATGTGGTTATTCAGTAAGATGCTCACTCACACATGTATCAATATTTGGATTTTTCTAATTACCATTTTTTTAGGGGGGGGAAATAGAAACGTAGAGCAAAGGTAACCTTGTTTGTGTCCTGGAGCGAGCGCACATGGGAGAGCACAGCTCATGTCTCATTCTGTGGCTCCAAGGCCACCCTGACCTCTCTTTTCTGCCCCAGGCTTTTTTTTTCCCCCCAAAGTATTTTCAATGCTGTTGTAATTTCTTTCTCAACTTCGCAAAAACAACTTTTTGGTTTGTTTTTTTTTTTAATATAAACACAAGGACTAGGGCTCCTCCCATCTGTGAGAAATCTTTCTTTCAGTGCCTCACCCCTACCAGACAACCAGACTATTTGCAGTGACGAGGATGTTGATCCATCAATGACACAGGGGCTGTTGCCTCTAAACCTTCAAGAAAGCCTCAAATCTCACTTGAGACATGTTCAGTGGGGAAACCAAACACTGCTCAGAGTGTTTTTTTAAGAATTTCAATTTTTTTGCTTTTCATTGTATTAAATATTCATATTTTCTATGTTAAAAGTTTCCCTTTTTGCCTTACTGGAACTTCAGACACCTCTGCTGTGAAAATTAAAACTCCACTTTAAAATAAAGGAGAGCGGAATTATATGCCATTTGCTGGAACAGGTTTCACACCAAAATGGGAGTGTGGAACATGCTTCTTCCTCATAATTACCACGGAATTTGTTCAGAAGGAATCTGACACAATCAACAAAAATATGAACGAGAAGAAATGTGTGTTAATGAAATATCATGTACTTGGAATCGATACAAAGATCACGGCAACTCTTAGCAAGAACAAACATTTCTGGGAGTAGGAAACTCCAGCTGCAACGATGCTATAAGTATAGCAGAAAGAGCAAAATGTCATGCTATAAAGTGCTCACATATTAAATTAAGAAAACTTTTGGAAAATTATACTAGGGGTTCCTTCCTAAATGGATAGTCATGTTTAATTAGGTTTAAGAGAAAATATGGCAAGGGATCCTCACACAACAGAGTAGAGTGCTGTTAACTTTGGCTGCTTCCTGAATTTTCAATCAGATTTCTACTATAAAAAACCTTTTGCCGTTGAAAACATTAGGGAAAAATTGCCTTGCTGATCAAAGAATGCCCCCTTTTGGAACATCCCAATCTCATGGACTGTAGGTACTGCATCAAGGCAGCTCTGAACACCCTCTTCATGGATTCATCATTTTTCTCCTGCTTACAAGAGCATGCTCTGTGCATTACAGGTGGAGTTCCCTTTATACCCCTAACTCACAATTGTATTATATATGTAGACTAATGTTAACTAGTCCTATTTAGCATCTGTCAGCCTAAAATTGAATTGGTGCACAAAGCCAGTTGTTTGTCATTCGCTTCTCCTGACCAATTTTTTAATTCATTTCTAACTATATTGACTTTTCAGCATGGCATTGAGCTTCATTTCAAAAGCAGCAGCTAGTAAAAGTTAATGATCCAAAAATGTTACTATTTTAAGCTCACGGTGGGACCTACTAATCATTTCTAACCATGGAGTTAAGGGTTTTGTTTCACAGCCCTGTGCAAAGGCTGCATCAGCTGCAGGTCCCAACCTCTCTGGTCCCTTCTATCCCCAGGGTTGGGGCAGCAAAACTTAGAAGAAGTTGGGACTTGATGAGTTCCCTCTCACGTGTGAAATACAGGTGAAAATCCAAGGAAGATCCCAGACACCCACCCATCCCATCCCATCCCATCTGCAATCATAGAATGACAGAATGGTTTGAGCTGGAAGGGACCTTAAAAACCATCTAGAGTTCCAACCCCCCTACCCTGGGCAGGGACACCTCCCACCAGACCAGGTTGCTCCAAGCCCCATCCAACCTGGCCTTGAACCCCTCCAGGGATGGGGCAGCCACAGCTTCTCTGGGCAACCTGGGCCAGGCTCTCACCACCCTCACACCAAAGAAGTTCTGCCTCAGATCTCATCTAAATGCTCCCTCTTTCAGTTTAAAACCGATCACCCTCGTCCTATTGCTCCACCCCTTGATCAAGAGCCCCTCCCCATCTCTGCTGTAGCCCCTTTAGGGACTGGAAGGGGCTCTAAGGTCTCCCTGGAGCCTTCTCTTCTCCAGGTTGAACAACCCCAACTCTCTCAGCATGTCTTCCCTAAAAGTCCTCAACTCTATCACCACAACTACTGTAAGAGAGCAGAGCAGAGAGAGTAGTTCTGCCCACTTGGGACATTTGCAAGTAAGTGGAAGTCCCATTTTTTTCCTTTTCTATCTTCAGTTTCCATTACAGAAGAGATGGGAGCTTCCTCCTTCCAGTGGAGGACAAGGTATTTCTCAGTGGAGCAAGAATTCAACAAGAGGGGAGTGGAGCGGAGCAGGGGGGCACCAGCAATCGCCTCTGGCCTTTAGAAGGGTGAGAGTGACTGACAGACGAGCCGGGACTAAATCTCTGAAGACAAATCTTGGGGCTTTGACCTTTAAACAATATTAAATCCTGCCGAAAAAAAAACCCCACGTTAAATTCAGGGCTTAAACTTCTGAGAAGCTCCTTAGGCCATTTCAGATCCTGAGGTCCAATTCTACAGCATTCCTTTTCAGCACTATTTTGTTTCTCCTGGGTAAAAAAAATCCAGATACTACTTTTAGACAGAGTTGAGAATAGGAAGCAATATAGGCACATTCTAGCAGCTGGAAAAATTATGCCTAGAATTAAACAATATAAGCAGACAACATAAAGCAGAGCTGTTCCTTCTCGTTTGCTTCTTTCTTTTTTTGAGATGTCACAGATAGAGCCCTTATTCCAGCAGCACATTCCACCTCCAGCAACGGATGTCCAATTGCATCTTTTCAGAAATATTGCAGAAACACATTAACACTGGAATTAAGTAACTGGCACTATTTGCTGCCCTTGATTTTCAAGTTCTCATTGGCTTTTATTCTTTTCCTTCCCTCCCCTCAACAGAACCAGATAATTAGACAGAAGCAAATAAGATGTATGGAGCTAGGAAACAGAAGAGCCTGACATGTGTAGTACATGCTGTCAGCCATATGGCATTCTATATATATTGTTACAGATGAAAATTGTACCACACACTGCGCTGTACATTAACACTGGAATGGTATACAGTAATTCATGTGCATAAACTGATAGTAGCCGCTGTGTTGGCTAATAGATTTTTGAAGTTTTCTCCATAGCATTTTATTTTAAATGACAGTGTTTTCTATTAATGGGTGGGCACTGTCAGTTTGTTGACCCCGGTCGGGAAGGATGTCTTTTTGTTCAAATGGCAGCCATCATTTCTGTGAAGTGATGCATGTAAAAAAGCCAGTAAATGCAATTCACCTCACACGCGGCTGTCACTCAATTTGACATCTACATGTTGGAGTATTTTCTCAAAGTTTTCTCCATGTGACCTGCAAGTTAAAGATCAGGGAGGTTACCTTCATCCAGCCCATCCATGTGTCAATCATCCCCTCCTAAAAATGAAAGTTACAAATAAACTGCAGCTACTATTTATACTCTGCTGCCTGTCCCATCTTTTTCACGTCAATCCTGCCGTTTCTCATTATGGCTACATCATGCTCCCCCCCCGACTTCTTCTTTGTGTATCCCAGATTAAGTTTCTTTGTTTTTCTGCTGCTGTCCTTCTGAGCGTGTAAAGTCCTTAATGCCTCAGCTCTCTTTTTTTTTCCCCTGTGTGATAACTTTGAAAAGAAACTTAGAAAGATATTAGATGTCTTTTTAAAGCAATGTGTGGCTACAAATCCAATACAAACTCTCTCCTCCACGGGACACACCGGATGCCAGGGAAGTAAATACAGCTCTGCGGTCACCTGAAGCTAAACCATCCTGTCCATGCAAAGGATGCAAAGCCCGTTGTTAGAGCAAACTGGGAGAGCTGTCAAAATACTAAGCCAGGGACACGACTGTTGTCACTGCGTGGGCCAGCCGTGGGCCTGTGTGGGGATGGACAGGGCAGCCACACATCACCAGTCCCTCCTCTCCTCCCCGCCAAGGGTCCTCAGAGCAGAATCCACTTACTAAGGAGTTGTGTGCAGAAGGAAAAAGTTTATTGGTGTATCAGGAGGGATGAGTTTAAATTTGCCCCAGGGTGGGAAAACAGACAGCTCAACAGTTTGAGATCCCCAAGACTTAGATTTCCTGCATTTTGAGATGCTAAGTTCATAAAGGAGTTTCCCCCTGTCTTTGGTGTATTACTGTTATTGCCTGTTGGAAACGAGGTTTTATACGTGCAGAAAGTGGACTTGGAACAGAATTACATTAAGGAAAAGAAAATATTAATGAAAACAACCTCCCTGAAGGTGGAGGTGGTTTTTATACAGCCCTGTCAGTCTAATATTAAATGACTTGATGTCAGTGAAGTTTTCCTCTCTTCCAGTTTATTACCCATAACTGCTAGAAAATCTCGCCCAGTATTAAAACTCCTCCCTGGACCTCAAAAAAAATGCTTCATAAAACCATGACCTTTTCCTAATTAACAGTCAACTTTGTTCCCTGTCCCCTGAACAATGAACTGGAGAATAAGTTAGAAACTGCACAAGAAGTCTTGAGTAACTGCAGCTGGAGTAAAACTTAATGGGAACATCAAGCAGAGGGACTCACAACCCTGTTCAGATGTGGTACATGGGGTTTTCCAACCTTGGACATGTCCAGGGAATCCAGAAGCGAGAGAATACATTCTGCTTCTCTCCAAAGGAGTATATTTCCAAGCACCACCTCATTGGAAGTGCCTTATCTGGTAGACAAAATTAAGCCATTGCAGTGCAAAGAGCAGAAAATACGTTTTGACTTGACACGTTACGTCAGGGAGTCCCTCTCACAGTCTTGTTCTTCTGCTCCATCAATATTTTGTACTTCCTACAAAGAAGAACCAAGTTTAACAGAGAAGATGCCTGGCAAATACATGAAAATATCTCGCTCTATCTGAATGCATCTCCAAATATCTCAGTAATTGGGTTATTTTCCGTAATGGTGGGAAATGCAAACTCCAGTCTTCTCAGGCAAAAGAGGCACCACCTGGGTCTGCTTCTTTCTAAACAAGAACTCTGATTCTTGAACGTAAGTAGGTTGGGACCATCGGTTCACGAGTTTCTTCTTTGCTTTCAAAGAATTCATATGAAAAGAAGGGGGGAAAAAAAAATAAGAAGAAGGAAAAAAAAAGAATGGTTTGATCAAACTAGTATTTCCCTCCACCATTTTAGCCTGACTGCCAAAACTGGGGTGAGGGAGGTCACCCGGCCAGAGGCACAGTATGTTCAGTCTGGCTCTGCTGTAGCTCCCAGTGGATATGCATCTTTGTTCCGGCCACAGGGAGCTCCACACCCTCCACTAAAGACCCTCAGCCCATACACCAGGACTTACCCCGTAGCTGTACAAGGCCCCAGTTCTGCTCTTAATAACTATCAATGGAAATATTTTTATCCTTTATCTCAGAGCACCCATAGAGAGGTTCTTCTAACCTGCTCCATGGCCCAGAGCAAGAAATAGTGCCCAGACTTCTCTTCCTCTGACCTCTTACGTTCTGCATGAAAATGGAATTGCTCTATTCCACTTGCTGACCCTGTAGGAGCTTGCCAGGACTTAGAGCACAAGTCTCGTCAGGAGCAGCTGAGAAAACTGGGGGTGTTCAGCCTGGAGAAAAGGAGGCTGAGGGGAGACCTTCTCGCTCTCTACAACTTCCTGAAAGGAGGGTGTAGCCAGGGGGGGTCAGTCTCTTCTCCCAAATAACTCATGATAGGACCAGAGAAAATGGCCTCAAGTTGTACCAGGGGAGGTTTAGAATGGATATTATAAAAAATTTCTACACCAAAAGGGTTATCAAGCACTGGAACAGACACCTCATGCCTGCTGAACTACAGCACTCAGTCTCAGCTCCTCACCAGTTCAGCCCGCTCCCAGAAATTCAGAGGGGAGGTGAAATGTCCATCCTGCATCCGCTCATCTCTCTTGAGGGCAAAGCTCCTTGACTAGGCTACAAAATGTGAGGAATTCCTTCTGCTTTCTGACACAGCTACCAGTGAGGATGGTATTTTCACGTGGTGGTTTGCATGAACTGTGGCTGTATTAAATGACATATTTTAGAGCTATTTTGACTGCATTGCTGTTTACATTTCAGACTTTCAAACCTACATGAAACGGTCTAAGTTTACCATTTAATTAAAGAATGGTCCTTGGAAACTTTGATTTAGGAGACCCAGCATTGAGCTCACATTTGCAGCCCACGCTCACTGACCAACGGGTCTGTGTTCCCCTCTGCTCACAGGAGGGCTCAGGCATAAAATTCCCGGACACGGTGACGACCCTCATCGTTTTCTTGTGCCTCAGCTGGAGCACAGAGGAATGGACTGAGAAACAGGAGGAGTAAAATATTGCAGTGAACTTTTAAACTAAAATAGCAATAGAGAGTTAGATAATTAAATGGGAAACCAGACCCAAATGTCAAATAAGGAGGGAGACATCAAAGAGAAACAGCAATCTCTGATAAAGATCAAGAGAGAAAACTAAAATTTTTATGGCATATGCTGACAAATGGCTGAAGTAAAATATAACAAAGTAACTTGGTTTAGCAATATTTCTACAGATTGTCTGAACTACACTGCTGCAGAGATCAAAGGATAGAGCTGGAAACAAAATACCAAAAGAAATGACACACTCCCCTTCTACCTCTCTCCCCCGTCCCCCACCCTTTTTAAATTCATATTTCAAACCTAAGGCTCGGAGGTTGGAAATTTCTAAAGAGTTTCTGGAAAGGTCACTCCATGATGTGAACAAGTGGGAACTTTTTATTTGAAATTTCTTTTTAGTATCTTTTTTTTTTTTTTTTTCCCACCATTAGGAAGGTGTTCAGAAGGCAAGTCCAGCCTGTCTCTAGCTCACATCTTCTCTCAGCTGAGTACCAGATTGCGCCCCGGGATGCCCAGATCTCCTCTGCATTTTGGGGTATGACTCAGTCACATCTCTTCAGCAGATGGGGTTTCTGTATTTTTCCCAACAATGCTCCCATTGTTGTTACTGAAACTTTTCCTCCTGCTTTAAGCCCAGTCCTCCCTATGTGCACATTAACCCGCTGGTTCTGATGACGGTGCTCCTCTATCAAGACTTGCAACTCGTGTTCGTCCTCTACAAAGAGAATTATCTCTTATTTTTAGTTTCCTTTGTTGACTTGTTCATCACTTTATCATATGTGTTAGCTAAATATATTTGTCAGTTGAGGCATTTAGAACATTTTGTTCATAAAAAAGCCAACTGTAATTAATTTAAAGTTTATTTGCAGTGATCACAAATGCATGACCTCTGACAATTATATTTTTTTTTCATATTTTCCAATTACTTGAAAATTAAAAATGAAGTTTGGTGAGGAAAACAATTTTTCAATCCTACTTGAAAGCCAGCTCTCAAGATAGCTGGTAGTATCAGGAGACTGGGAGATAAAGATTATCTCTGACTCTATTCTCCTCCGACATGAGAACAAAGATTGTTTTTATAAATGGAACTCAGATTCTCCCTCTTCAATGAAAAATGATTGCACTCAAAAATCAGATAGCCAGGTGAAATCCTGGAGTATATGTTACATGCAAGACTAAACTAGATGTAATGACCATAACGACCCTTTCTGGCTTAAATGAAGTACCAGATTTGCCGGAAGTAGCATATGGGCCATCTACCTTCTGCAAAGGCCTGATGGTTAAAAGGAAATTGCAAACACACAGGAGGGCAAGGTTTAGCCATTTGACAGGAGGCACAAATGTTGACAGATAAAGTGGCTTAGCCAGTTTAAAATGTCTACTTAGTTTAAATACAAAATTACTCTTCAGTCAGTTCTTGAAAGCTGGAATAGAGTAAAACACTACTCTGCACCATAAAATGTGTGCAAAATGCTGTAAAGTCTCCTATCTATTGTTACTGATTTAAGAGTAGGGCTCAGTGTTTCACCTTCTCCGCAGAGTGAGTAAATACCAGTTCCCATCACCAGCTACACAGGAGTAAGACAGCTGCAAGCTGAAGACAGATCATGGGGCCAAACTCTGGATAGCAGGAAGAGGATGTTTATTGCTACCCAAAGCCCCTCCGCTTGCAAGAGAGATGTATTATATGCAACTCAGTCTAATATTTAAAAGAAAATAAACCTATTGACATAAAAGGGGTTGTTCAGAATCACAACTGTTAATTGCTACAGCTTAGAAAATGTGTGTATGTGAAAGCAGAGGCAATGGATTGAGCTGGTAGAAACTCCCCATAGCATTTACCAATTCAATCTTCATTATCAAGATGCCAAAGGAGATGAAGTGCATTATAACTGGGTTTGATCCTTTAACTTATATGCTTGCAATCAACAAAGTACAGCAAAATAAACCATATATTTTAAAAACAAAAATATTTGTCTCCTATGTATAATATATGCTGACAATTCCTCCCCTTTGAATCATCTTTTCCCATTCATTATACTCATCCACTGCATCCTTCCTCTGATGTCTTTATATTTATAGTTCTGTGTCTTCTATTTCGTTCATAGCTTCTTTAGACTGTGGACTCAGAAATCAAACAGGGTGCCAGAAGAGACAACTGCTACTGGATTTTTCCAGGACTTCCTAATTGGCTTTGTGATCCTCTTCATTTCTTACCCTCATTCCTTAATGGGTATAATTCCAGAATATAATACAATGCACATATCTGATATGAATTTGCAAGAACTAACAACCAGTTCCTGTAACTGCTTGCACCTTCCTGCACTTGCCTCCCCTGGGATACTTTACTTTCCCACAGAGGAGTGCCCTGGCACACACAGTCTTTGCTTTCAAGAGAAGTTCTCTTCCCTTTAATTTAGTGTTTCTATAAGGTCAGTACTTATTAAATATTGCTGCTGAGCATACTTAAGTTGATGAGACATTCTGGTATCAAGCCTCACCTCACTCGAGTGCCATGAGCCTGGGTTTAAATAAGATACGTATGAGAGCTAACTTTGGCAAGGTACTGCTTAATCATAAAATAATAGAATTTTGAGAGACTTTTCGAGGTCATTTAGTTCATCTCAAGCCACAAAAATGATTTTGATACCTATTAACTTCTGAGGCCAACCAGCTTCCACAGAAAGAGCCACCACAACCCCTCTGCAAGATCTATTCCAATGCCTTGCATACCACTCACCCAGTAAGGCCCCTCTAGATTTAAAATGATTTAAAATAAAGCTTCAAGTGAAGTCCTGCCTTCCAAAATAGACAAAATTACTATTAATTTAAAAACAAAACAAAGACAAAATTTTGGCCAGTGTAAAATCTCTTCATTCATGGTTGTCTACTGGCAGAGATTTCCAAACTCTAAGAGCAAGAAAAAAACTATCTATTGTTACTGATGACAAGCACTAAGCATTCTTTGTAAGACAATAAAACTTTTTATTTTAATTCCCTGTGACTTCAAGACACAGTGGACCAAGTGTTTTTGGTTTCACACTTCACTACCATAGTTTATTTGGAAACAGAAGGGGCAGCATATAACAAGACACAGTGTTTCAGGACACTTTTAACGAACACACAAATCCAAACTGCCTGTCTGAAACTGCATGGGAAGGTTTCTACTTAATTTCTACACTGAGCATGGAGTTTAGTACATGTATTGTAGTAGGGAAGCATAAATGGTGGGAAATTGTTGTTCAGTTATAGTAATTAAGTTTCCAGATTATAAGGCGAATGATAATGAAGTGTCCGTTGTTGCAGGTGAAAGAATGACTGTATCCAGCAGGGACTTTGGTACTCAAAACTCTAACAAGCTCAAAACTTCAAAAATAAACTTTTTTCTAGTCTTCTTTTCCACCTGAAACAACTGCAGGAGAAGCAAAAAACTCGAAACAGATACCGATCTCCGTTCCATCAGCATTACATAGCTTATATACAAAGTTAAATCATTTCAGTAGAGTTTAAACCAGTACGAGTACACTGAAGACTGGTCATAAATCTTGTTTTCTGATCACGTTAGCCACTAATGCATGTCTTCCTAGAAACTTCCTCAGTCACTTCATCATTGATCAACACTGTAGTGTCCCCATAGCTATAATATTTTTTCTTCTTCATTTTTTTTTTGCAGGCAGAATAATTTATTTTAAAGCAGCTTTCTTCCACGAGCTGTCTGTTCTTTGGCTAGATCGGGATTTGTGATTCCTTTTTGTGGCTGTCAATACCCAAGAAGTTTCAGAAAGAAAAAATACCCCAAAAGGAGCAATTCTAATAGTTTACAGGAAAAAAAAAAAAAGAGTAGGGAGAAAGGAAGAGAGAAGAGCTCATCTGGAGCACAAGTCTGGTGAGGAGCGGCTGAGGGAGCTGGGGGTGTTCAGCCTGGAGACAAGGAGGCTGAGGGGAGACCTTCTAGGACTCCCTGAAAGGAGGGGGTAGCCAGGGTGCAGTTGGTCTCTTCTCCCAAGGAACAAGGGATGGGACAAGAGGAAATCATCTTCGTGGCCCAAAAAATGTTCCATTTCAGTAGGGCAACACTTTGGCTGATTAAATCCCCCATTTCACATCACCACCCATGCCACAGCAGTCACCCACTTCCAGCAGCGTGCAATGAGCCCTGCTTTGGCTGGCAGAGGGGGGGCCTGACTGGTTGGGTCACTCTCCCCTGTTTCCTGGCATCTTCTTACCTAAGAGGCAGCCTGGCTTTGCAGAGAGTCCCCCGCCCCAGGTCAAGCACAGGAGTAAGGAAGGGTGGGGGATTCCTCCACCTTTTATAGAGGTTGTGGCCATTCAAATTGAGATAATAAGAAGTATTTGGTCTCATGCTCCAGGCTGTAGGATGATCACCAGAGAGTCTCAGAGAAGAATTTTTCCACGAGCCAGTGAATAGTCTGGGTGAGCACGGAGCCTTATGGTCTGTGTTCTCCAGTTTGAGGTGTTAGCCCTGGAAGGGACCAGTTAGCAAACTACAGTCCATCCCAGTATAGGCACCAAAGCCACACATTAAAGTTGGGGATTACAACTGATACAAGTTATTCCAAAAAAATAACTCTGTGCAAGAAGCCACAGAACAGCTGTTACTTATTAATTACTGATTTGATAAACTCAACATATACAGGCACTAAAGAGTCATAGTTGATCTTCAGCAACTGTTACCAGAACCACTAACACATGAACAGCTAAGTTCAGAAGACTCCAATGCACTTGTTCAACGATGTCAGAAAAGGAAAAGCCTTTGCAGACACCTACATATGCATATACTCAATGTCCCTTTTACCTGCCATCAATTGTAAACTAAATGTTAATATATTAAGCTGGAAGTTTTTGAAACTTCTGAATCAGGCCTGCAAAATCACAGGACTGAATATGACAGTCTTTTATTCTTCCCCCTTCTATATGTCTTTATGGTAGACCTTTCTCCACAGCCACAGAGACTTTATTTCCTCTTACTTTATTAAATAAAAGCTGAGACTCTCAGGAATAAAGCAGGAATCTAAAAGTCTGGAATGTGAGCAATGCAGCAAATAGAAACGTGTAAGTGCTGCCAGTGCTGTGATTGTCTTTGAAGACATAAAGGCAGACTGCTCTGCAATGAAGAGGGCACTGAGGCAAACTCAAAGAGCACATTCCCCACGGAAAAAAAAAAGAAAAAACTCAAAAAAATAACAACACAAATTTCAGGTCAAGAATTTAATCTAAAAAAACAGAGAATAGTTCACAAGGAGCAAAAACCACGAGATATTAAGAGGAAGCCTGCAGAGGAATGTAGCCTACAGTAGGATTATAGGCTTTTGACTCTGATTCTTACCATGAGTAAGGATTAGCTTTGATTACACAACGTCTCTGTTACGATTAGTGACTTGCTCACTTGCCAGCTGCAATGAAAGCAAGGCAAGATATAGCTAACTTTGACACCAGAAATGCAGCCACAGGGCAGTTATTTAACCACAGTTATGGGAAGAGAGTCCCATTTTTTGTTATCTTTCAGAAGTAGGTGCAGAGTTTGCTTTGTACCGAAATCAACATCCTTAATGCTTAAGGATACTGCCACTTCTTCTAAAATCTCCTCTATCTTTATCCCATATAAATAAAACCAACCACATCTCTAACCTCAAACTCTCAAGCAATGCTTCCAAAGCACATTTGGTCTTAAAAAAAGTCACTGTTCAGACTGAACCAACTAAACTTTCAGCAGAATCAACCAAAACCATTTCTGTACAGGCACTTCTCATGTGGGATTACCTGAAACTTGAGATTGTCAGCTGACTACTGTCCTGGTCCGTGGCTAATTCGGTTACAGCACAGAAAGTTAACGTACAGCATTCATTTTGTCCAAGGGCTTGCTACATTCTTGGTCAGATGATACCACCACAGAGGGTCATAAAAAGACAGAGCTCTATATTGCAAATGATATGACAAGGAGATAAATGCACAAGTTGTGATCCCTCAATAAATTCCATTAAGGTCTGATTTTAAGGCTGATAGGATTTGATAACTTCCCGGAGACACAGCAACTCAATGTATAATAGGGTTTAGACTGCCTTTAAAACATAGCTCCTCCGTATGTCAAGCCAGTCATTAGATTTAAGACAGATCCCATTCAGCCCTTTCCTTTTCAAACCCTCTATACTGGGTTACGGACTCCTGTTCCTACCAGTGTTCACTGGACTAATGAATCTGGAACAGGAAAAATTAGTAATGCTCCTGTCCCATCCATCTATAATTCAAATAAATCACTTGAGAGATGAGATTTGAATTTCACCATTCAAAGGAGGAAATCAAACATACACCTCTATTTATGCAAGACATTTACTTCTATAAGTAGTCCGATCACAGCCATTTGCAAGACATTTTGGTGTCCAGATCACTTTACTCCTTTTGCTTCCCCAGCTACAGCTCAGAATCTTCTTGGGGATAAGGTCTTGGAGCTGTTCACTTGGCCTTGTCAAAGCTGATGCTCAGATGAAGGAGGATTTTCAGGCAATTCACAAACATGGGTAAGGAACAGAAGCATTTAAAGACTTGGGCACCTTCAGGTCTTTATAGCCATGAAGTTGAAGTGTTTTGGAACTCCATTTTGAAGGTAGTCAGTGATTTTTACTAAATATTAGGGTGCCTGTGGGTACAGTGTAGCAGCCAGCTGAAGAATACTCAATACTAGGTCAGCTCTGAAAGGGGTGATCTTGACCTTTCCATCCTGACTGTGCATCTCCAGTGCTGCTTCCATCTCAGCTTGAGCAGTCCATGCAAGAAACTAAACTTTCCTTTTCCTTTCTCAGATGAGCGTGGTTGCAGCAGCATCAGCTCGCTGACTGGAGTGTCTGATCTCAAGCATCGCTGTCGGTGCCGGACAGACCAGGACCATGAGCCCAAGAACCAGGCATGAACCCAGACTGCTCCTTTTGGTAGCGTCATGAACTTAAACCATTTTAATTCAGTTGCAAAATACATTCTTAACTACTTTTTACTTAATTGCCCACACTGTAATGGGCATTTCAGTAGAGAGGTGAAAATCCAGCTGAGTTTTAGATAAGAGGTTTGTTTCAAGCAAGGTATGATGGGACCTTAGCTGTATTCATGTAGAAGTAGCACATTGTGCTAACTTTATCTACAATAATTGCAAAAGTCTGATGCAGGCGACACTTTAATCTACTATTAAGCTTATAACTAGTGAATGCTTCCTTGTTTCAAATCCAAATTATCTGAGGCCTCTAGTAGGAACAGGATTCTGCTGATTAAGGACAGCGTTAACACCTCCATTGACTATCCTGGATTTTAAGAGAAAGGTTGAGATATGGAATCAAAAGTTTAACTCTTCAAAGAGCTCTTTCCTTCCTCGTTACTTCTGTGGCCAATGTGGAAATTTCCTATTAAAATTTTCAGAGAAGAAGCATTTGGGAAGAGCATTTGAACTACTGTCATTAACCTTACCTATTTGTCTTAGCCTAGAAATAATTACCTTTACAGAAGGCAGATAAAAGCATTGTAAATAAAGATAACCATTAAGCTCTCTTCTTTTTCTTACTGTATGCCACACTACAAAGATTTTCTGATACCATAACCGAGTGAAAGGGAGCATGGCATAGTCCTTTCTTTTTCTGATACACTAATATAGATTTATGAAAAGCTTGTTTATATTGATTTAGTTCCTTTTTCTGGCCAGTAAAGGAAGCCTTTCTTTGAAGGCACTAAAAGTGAGGTCTTTCGGATCTGTTGGCGCTGGTATATTGCTGAGAAACTTTTTGTATCACTTCATTTATTAATTGGCACATGCAGCTATAATTATGGTGCTCAGAACACATTATGTTATGTCAAGTAAAGGAGGTGGGGGGGTTTTTCGGGATTTTTTTTCAGCTGGAAAGGCCTCCTTGAGCAATTTGTGATGCCTAAGACAGTGCCTGTACCTCCCGAGGGATGAGTTGAGAGTCGAGCTCTGCAAAAGTTTACAGCAGCACCATCTACCGGGGAAGCCTCTCAGAAAGGAAAAGTTGTGACAACAGTTTCAAGTGTTTGACATCATCCAGTGCTGTAAGCGACGCTCACAGGGGCTCTCTTGAATCAGCTCAACAAGATCTCCTCGCTTCGCAGGCTGCAGCACATCACTGGACTCTCTCTTGGTCCTTCGGATGAGTAGAGAGAAGCCACACGGTGTCCTTTCCCTGCATGTGGGGTGTGAGAGAGTCCTTGCTTCAGCTACACCGATGTGGTGGAGGTAGAGGTGGAATCTCTGTGTTTGTAGGAGGAAAGGGGAAAGCGTGGCTGGACCAGATGGTGTGGGAACGGCCAGCCCAGCTCTTGGCATCACTACCCAGAAGTTTGGTTCTTTGAGAGTTCTTGAGCTATGGCTTCCCTTTTGTTAAACACACACTACCCACTTTTGTCCAAAATACTACTTGTAAAACACTATGAGATCAAAGATTTATACAAACAAAACAACAACAAAAGACTCTTTGGAGAGACCCCGGGAACAAGTGACAGGCTTGGGCTCTGCTCTGGCTCCTCTGAACACACTTTTGATCTCAGAACAGTCACTGAAGTTCTGTGCCTAAAACTTTGCCTTATGTAAGGAAGGAAAGGCAATGGGATGTAGATCCCCAGGTACTGAGCATTAGAGTTTACCAACAGTCTCTTGTTCCAAAGGATCAGTCTAAGATTAAGATGGACTAAGGAACGTGCATTGGAGATGGAATAAGAATTCGCATGGTGTGTACCTATAAACGTATCACTGCCATCTAATTTAAGGGATCTTGTTCTGCTGAAAAAGAACTCGCTTTCTCCTAAGACAAACTGTCCTCCAGTTCATCTAAAGCTCTACCATTAAATCCAAAGGTAGGAAGGCTGCTCTTTAATGACATTCATCTATTTACGTCTTGGTTCTTAAATAATTAGAGATCTCTTCTCTGTGTGAACTGAAGAAACCAGAGAATATTTGTGACTGCATGAAAGCAATACGATACGTGATTTTGTTCTATGCTTTCTACAAGTGCCGTCCTCTCAGGTGGAATTCTCAGGATTAATTTAAGGACCATTAATGGACATAGCCCTTCTTAAAAATGGAACCAGACCAATTTATCTCTTGGTTGCCAAGAAATGCATTTAGGAAAAGTCAGCTACTTTGCATTTAGAACATGAGATAATTTAGTAATGTCAACATCCAGCAAAATGGACTGAAGTGGTAAAGTGACTACTGCCAGGGTGTAATTAAGACTCGAGACTTAAAGGTTATAAAGCAGATATACCTGTATTCCACTGGGGTTGACTCCACTACACTGTCTCATTATTTTTTAAGAACAATAGCAAATCATGTCAGACATCTTGCTGCTGATTTAATAACATTCAGCTTCTAAGAGACAACCTCTATCTTTCAGTTAAATCTCCAATAGCAAACAGGGCGTTTAAAGAAAGGAAAGAAAAAATTGCAGCTATTCACCTTTCCTCACACAAAACCCTCAAAGCATATAATACAATCTACAAAGCATCAAAGACTCAATTTGAAGAAGTTTAAATACGTGCACACCCACACAGGAAAATGTCACCAAAATTGCATGGTTCTTTTACTAAATTTACCAGGTTTTAGTTGAATTATTTTGAAGGCTTTTTATTTACTTATTCTTTAGGGAAGGGTTGGGTTTTTTTCCCTGTAGCTGTAATAATATACGTTAGTTCTTCTATTTCCACAAAATCTTTTCTAATACAGGTTGATCAGAACAGTGTAAAGCAGTTCGCATAGAATCGATAGAAGACATTATAATAGCTAGGTTTATTTTTATGCATTTCTGAAAACAGACTTATATTTAACTATTGAAAGTTACACTTCTGAAAGTTTATCCGTTAATCTTCTTACAGGGACTTCTGGATCTTTTTCCTGAGGGTCTGGAGTTAATGTAGGAACTACCTGTGTTACATCCATGTGGTCAGTTACAGTGACTCCTTTAAATACACTTTAATGCAACTTGAACAACTCATTTAATTTATTTTATGGTGTTCAAAAGCCAAGGTGCATTAGCTCCCCTAAAGTTTCACCACCTTTTTTAACCTCCAGTAAATAGCTAATTTGTTTCATCTGCAAATTTTAACATCTTTTTGCTCATACTGTATCCTGAGTGTTAAGAGACAGAATAAGACCCCACAGGAACCCTTGGGATACATCTCTGCTAATTTTTTGTCACACCAGAAGTTGACTGTTGTTCTAAGGCTGGGGTTTTTTCCTGATTAAAAAGTAGCTACAAAACTGAAGAAAAATTTTGTTCTCCTACCAGCTTATCATACACATTTGAAAGCCCAAATTTATTATGTTAACTAGTTAACAATAATAAAAATTTGGCTAGACCAGAAAGACATGATTTCCAAAGCAGTGCTATTTTTCCCCAATCTCTCACAGGGCGCTTGTCATTAGACCTGGTTGGGAACAGGAATTTTCCCCAAGAACTTCTTTAATTTTGTTTTTAAGACAGAAATATGAACTTTTCATCCAAACCCCAAACATTCCATTTTCAACAGGGAGGATCCTGATGGTGCTATGGGGAAGAATGGCAGGAGATGAAATTTTCTGCACATGTACAGGCAAGATTTTGTCAAAAAAAAAAAAAAAGAAAAAGAAAGAGAATAAGGCAATTCTTCATTAGTAGAAAATTTTGTATCATTCCCACTCATCGTTTCAAGTGATTTTCCTATACCATCTTAATCACATGGGTCTTTGTTTAAATGTATGCACAATTTTTACTGTGTGCCCATAACTGTACACAGCAGGTAGGAAAGACTGGATATTTTACTGAACAGTTCAAACATTTACATGTTGAAGTCCACCTAGTTTAGCTTAAATGTTGTTTTTCCATTCTTGTGGTTTACTTCAGCTCTCTCATTGTTTGACATATCAATAACCAGCACTGCCTTTGTCTCTCACTCTCTGCCAGTCTTGCTTTTCATACATTTGACATAATTTCTTGTTTATCTTTCTATCTTCTGTTATCTGCTCTTCAATTTCCTTCTTAGTCTTGCTTGCCTTTCTCCTGCAATAGTTCTTTCTTTCTATTGCATCCATTTGGGCATGATTTCCATTTTCTCTATTTGGCTTGAATAACCTCTTAAACTTTACCAGCAGAGGAAAAATCTGCTATTCTGATTGAGCAATTAAGATTCTTTAGGCATGTTAATGAAAGGACACTGACAAGTGACTGAGCTATATATAATCATGGCCTCTTAGAAAGTGTCACCAGAAAACCAGTAAAATAAATTCACTAATCCTAGGTCTTTTAAACCCTATTAGAGAGCAAAGTCTACGAGATAGCCTGAACACCCCATCAGGTCGTCCAGGTTCTTTTCTGGTTTTATCTTCATGATGAGCTTCTCGTTGCCATATGTGAACTTTCCAGATGAGATTCACTCATCTGATTATTTCCCTGGGGGATGGGAAGAGCACAGCCCTAATTAGCAATCTACTTTGATAGGAAATAAATATTAATTGCCTTTTTAATCTGAAGGTGTCTACAACCCTTGTCTCATACCATTAACAGGAACCACATTCTTACCATTAACAGGAACCATACTTTTTTTTTTCTTTTTAAAAGTGAAATGTTTGGTTTGCTTTTACTATTAAATAGGCCTTAAAATTGCCCAGACAATGTCTCATAGTTAAAGGTTTGCTTTGTGCTATTATTGAGAAAACTCTGGGATTTTTTAGTTCCTTTCAAGGCAGTTTCACGGGACTGGAGCAATACAATGCCTCAATCTATACAAACGGGCATTACATTGCATTTTTATGCCTCCCTTACCCATTATGCTTGCTATGTTTCCATTAAAGACAGAGCTTATCTAGCAATGATAAATGCTCTGGTGAGAAACAGATGCAAAGCTCGGAAGTGTTCAGACTCGAGACATCACTCAACCTACTCTTCTGATCAGCAATTCAGGATCCAAAAATTCACCACATGCTTCACGATCTACTTTCAGTGCACGGCATGTGGTTTATTTGCCTGGGGAGTACTTTTCGGGGGATGGAAAGTACCTAATCAAGATTGTACCAACCCAAAGGATGAAACACATAAAAAAATCTCCCTAAGATGAGACACGACAACCGTGACAGATGCCAGTTACTGCACTTAAAGGGTAGCTCAAAAACATCCAGATACAGTGGTAATGAACTTGATATGAAATTCACTAATAAACAGGAAATCAAATACTATCCTCTGTCTAGTTCAACTCATAGTTTTAAACTAACACTCTGTGGTGAATGTGTTACTCATTATTGAAAAGGAAAAAAAAAAAAAAACTAGCATCTCTCTTTTTTCTTCTTCTTTCTGGTTTGAAAAAAACCTGACATGGAATAATATTTAGCCCATATTTTTCAATTTTCTGATTTCTGTAAAAAAAAGTAAGATTATATTTCTAAAATACCAATTGTAAATACTCACTTGGTTTCCTTAAAAGTAGACCAACAAGAGTAGATAATAGATACAGGATCTATTTTGTATAGCATTTTTAAATACTTATCAAAATGTTGAAGAACTATGGATTTACCCCTGAACAATACATATGTGGAATTAATCTCACAAGTGGCTGTCACTACTGCTCAACGTGTAAGGGCTAAAGCACCACTCACCAGGAAGTCAGAGAGGTGGCTTTCTAAGAAAGCAGTGAGAAGTTATCAGCACAAGGGAATGATTAATACCGAGGAAGGGACAGGGGGCACAGGACTTTGCCTTGGCATGAGGAGCGGGGGTGGAATTAAAACACACCGCAGAGAGAAAATAAAAGTTCTCACTTCCAGCCTGGTGCTGTTTTTCCTCAAGTGGACCATTTTTTTTGTTTTTCTGTGCCATGTTCTCATTTTAAATACAGTAAAGAAGCTTCCTTACATGACATCCACGGAAAGCGTTTTCCTGTAAGAAACCTCAGCAATATAACATTAGCTTTTCAACTTCTCTTTTTCACTAAGAGAGTAACAGCAACCTGGCAGAAATACGAGGCAGGCATGAAAGCCTAGGGAGGATTTTTTTCTTATTATCACACCACCGCATCTGAAATAATTCCAGGATTCAAGCCAAGATCTTTGACACAAGTATTTGTAACGTTGAGCTGAAATACCAACCCAAAATGCAGGCAAGTGCTGTTTGCTAAGTCAGAAATCCTCCTGCGGGGTTTCTAGATTTATCTCTTTTCAGAAGATGAAAGGAAAAAAAAAAAAAATCCAGAAGTTTTTCTGAACTGATAGAGCTTCAGGATTGAGTGTGATCTGTAGACAGAACATTTTGCAAGGCTTTTTATCCCTGACATGGCAGCCATTTCACTTCAATGTTCTATTTCTGTGGCCATGGGGGATTTTTAAGTTTGCTAAAACAACTGAACGTTCTTCAAAACAATACAGTGGGTCCTTCTTGTGAAAGAAAAGCTAATCAAATACAGCATCCTGTGCTATTGATGTCAGCCAGCAAGGCACTCATGGCACTACTAGATTCTCTGCTTTTAGGCCAACAGGCGTATTACGGACTGTTTTCTCCATCTGTTCTCAAAGCAAATGCCAAGATGGTCAAGGTGTCAGAACATCCCACTGAAAATCGGATCAAAGAAGTGACTTGTGTAGCCATGCCAGGGCTGGAGTCTTTGCAGAAACAAAATCTGCAGACATAAAATATGACAACAAGTCTAGAAAATGTTTATAGGATAATTCAATAGGAAAAACCCTGGACGGACTTTGAGGCTCTCAAGCAGAGCTTACAACCCAAAAGAATCAATGGAAGTTAAAACAAATGGTGAAAAGAACTGATCATTTTACAATGTAAAGTTTAAAGCAGAAATTATGTGTTTATCAGTGCCAGTAAGTAAACCTGAGTTCTTAAAATACATCTGTAAAGCTGGTGTTAGTCTACTGCAGAGACAGCCCATTGCCCCAGTGACGACAGGAGCTGAATGCTGTATTGAAAACAGCACCAGACAACCTCTGGTGACACAGTCCCTCTACACACCTAACAGCCCCAAAAGCCCAACAAACCAAAAGGTGCACTTAAAGAAATAGGTAATATGATCAGAGAGCACTAGTTATTTCTTTGATAAGTCTGTTAGCCTCCCACATGGCCACAGTCACCTCTTCCTAACATGACATTAAAGATTTTCTCATTACAGAAAGAAGGAAGAAAGCTGGAAAGAAAGGTATAAACAGGATGGGTGAATGAGGCGACTCAGACCTCAAGAGGATGCAAAAAGATAAAAGGAAGGGAATGGTAAAGGAGGTGGTGACTGATATGGACACAGAACAAGAAAGAACGGAAACTGTTGGCATCCTTTGATGGAAGCAAAAAAAAAAAATCACTTCCACAAAACCAAACGTGGGGTTTGTATAAAAGGTCTTGAGAGCAGCATAATTTCTTAGAGGCTGCAGGAAATTATACTTAAATAAGAACAAGTATCTGGAAAATGGAAACCAGGAAAGAATGATGAGATGGGCACGTAGGTGGAAGTTGTAGAGGCTCCTTCTCAGCTTGGGGATGTGCTGCCTTGTTCACCTGGCCAGGAGAGCACTGCAGATGGAGCACAGAGGGAGCTGTGGATAGAGCACAGCTCAGTTGAATGCTCACGCTTCCATCAGATGTGTCACCTCTAGGAAATTAGGAACTAACTAAGTTATGCCTTCCTGGGAAGCCCAACAAGCTCAGCTGAACTTATCAGAATGGGATCCATCTTTCTTTGAATCCATGTCTCTAGTGCAGCTGCCTGCCAGGAATGTCAGACAGGCATAGGCAAAAGAGGCAGCAGATCCTTGGCTAACCCAGCCTTGATGACCATGACTTCACTGCAACAGAAGATGACACCTGAACAGGAGAGGTGGTGGCTTCAAGAGGGGAAGTGACCCTCCTTTCGACAAAAGCAGACACCACCACGTCACGCCCCCAAAGATGGCAAGAAGAGCAAATTTCTACTTGTAGGTCTGCCCATCTCTCCCCACTTCCTTCCTGAGTGGTGGTGGTGGTGGTGGGAGAGATTTCGCTCTGGGACTTCATCAGACGTCATAAAATTCAGTTTTACCATCCAAAACCTGGATGAGTTCTGGACTACAGTGCCCAGAAAAAAAAGTTTAAACTGGTTGCAAAGCCTAGATCTTCCAGGCAAGAACTGAAGCTTTCAGTGACTTTTCTTCTACAGCAACAGTCAGAAAACGCCTGTGGATTCAAAGCTTCCATTGAAATGTAAAGCGCTGCATTTCCCTGACTGACCAGAATAGGCTGTTATGATTTGGGGATTAGAGCCTTGTGTTTTCCACCTATCGAGTGCATAAACAACAGTTTAACCTTTATCCCAAGGCATGTACACCCTTCTGCTCCCGAGAAAAATGAATTCATGTTTAGCAGTCAAATCAGTATCAACCTGACCTTTAAACACATCAGTGTTTCTTGGAAAAATATTATGGCTGAGATGCCTACTGTGGTAAACAATATTAGCTGCTCCAAGCCATTGTTGAGCCATGCTGTGCAGAGCCTTATCAAAATAAGGGGGTGGAAATCAGCAGGGACCACAGATCTTCTGACAAACTCCACAGGATATGAAGAACAATGTAAATGCACCAGTACTGGCAGATATATTTCTATATTACTGTTCCAGAGATAACAGCTAAGGTGAATCATTTCCCACCACCTACAGCACTGAATTATTTCAAATTCTGAAGGGACCATATTTATTTCATTGGTAGGTAGCAATTTACTTAGCTGAAGATCATTATATTTATGTGTCTGTGAAATCCTCACAATAATTATATATTTGAGCTGTCTCAGAAGTGCTATATATATTCTCATTAGTCATGTACTTCCAAGGATATTATAATTTTTTTTTTCCTTCAACAACCTTTGCAATCTGAGTGTAAAGTACTGCACTGCATATGAACCTCAGTTCTTACAGTTTTCTTAAACTCCAGTTTAATCAAACAGCAGGGTGGCCTACATTCAAATGCAAATGCTAAGCGTGCTATGAAATATCTTCATTTCCTTAAATGACTGCACTGTAGAGCTTATTTAAAACAGACCACACTGTGCAACAAAACAGAGGAGGACATGGAAAAAAGTCCTCTGTTCAGTATTACTTTTGCAAAACTTTTCCAAAAAAGGTCATGAAAATGTTTAGAGCAGAGAAAGGAGATAAAGGCGAGGGGGATTCCTTGGTTCCAATCCTATCTTTGCCAAACAGTTCATTATACCTCTCCAGGGAGGAGAGAGGTCCGTTTATTCTCTTCAGAAGTCTCATGTGAAAAATAATTTTCAAAATGCAAAACATTGTATGAGTCGCAATGTAAGTAGCAGTCCATGGAGCTAGAGACCAATAAAACCAACCAGTAACATTCCTTTGAGTTGTAGAACACCTTGATGTTAAAACTTCCAGCCCTCAGACCTCATGAGAAGATCACGCTTTCCTTTACTCCCCAGCAATGTTCCTGCAGGTGATTTTTATTTATCCCCTCCTTTCTAAATGCAACGAGAGGAGGTGTGAGGCTGACAGTCCTGGGGACTGAAGGTCCTTGCTCATGATTAATGTTAACACTCCACCCTTTTTTCAGAAAGTTTGAGCCAAAGAAATCCAAGAGCTTAAAAAATGTTAATCACTCGCATCAGTACTCTCATTCTGTCCTGCTTATTTATTTGAATACCTTCCACAAGCAATAAGGAAATGGCCTCAGTTGTATTTTCCTCTATCATTCTTGCCAAAACCAGATAGACTTTGTAGTTTGTTTCTCCTGGTTTGGCCGATGGGTTTATTTTTTTTTTCCTTTTTGAAAATAACCGAATACAAAAAGAACTTGTGTGACAATTACTAATTAGCCTTAGACCTACCAAAATGGCAAATTACAGTTAAAATAAACAACTAGCATATGTGGAAGACTCAACGCCGTACCTCAGGCATACAATGCAGTACATGACAGTGGACAAAGCAGACACAGCCACAGTGAGCTTGTTATAGCCCAGCAGCAAGGCACTACAATTACCAAAATCAGGAAGAAAAAGGCTAGAGGTTAATACCTATCTCAGACTGTGTAAGCAAAGGTTCAAGCAAAGATGAATAGTTCTCACTCTATCCTACTTTTAAAAGAAAAGTTTCAGATCAGATCACTGAAGAATCAATTAAAAAAGTGTTTAACTACAAAGTTTCCCACAAACCATCTTTGGAGCACATGAAAACAGGAAATAACTGACTTTGAGGAATAGCTGCACCCCTCACCTTAGAGATCTTCTGTGGCAAACCCAAACCACGCAGCTATCTGTCAGTATGAACACATATATATACACGTATCTATACACACACAATCCTGTTGACAAGGAGTACAGCTGAGCATAGGATCTACCATTTCCCTTCAGGTGAGCACCTATTCCCACCAAAGGCTTTACTCTTATTTTTTTTAAACACTCCATGGTTGTGAAAACAAGCATGGAGCAAAGGTAAATAAGCATGACTTGGCAAACAGACAAACCCATCATGAAACCCATCCACAGCAAATTAATAATCCTAAAAGACTCTCACAGTTTGAAACTCTGCTTCCTAACCTATGATAGCCACCACATTTATTTTTACTATGATATAAAATAAACATCACACCTTTAAACTTTTCACATGGCTAATAAATCAGCTCAGAGGGGATGAATCTCACGAGAGGATCGTGCCTGTGGTTAGCAGAGTCCCACAGATGCACAAGAGATGCAATTATGCTGGAATAGCCAATTCCACAGCTCTGACACGGCTTATTATTTGACTAGCAAACAAGGAACTTTTTCAACTTAATTGCAGCCTCGCTTTTCCACCACTGATCTTTTTCATCCTCCTTCTCCTTTAACTTTGGCCTTTGTAGAATTCTGTTTTATTTTAATCCTTTGGTCGTTGACGCGCCCGTGTCTTGGTCTGTGTTTTGTACTTCCTATAGATAGGCACAGCTTCAGAGCAAGGTAAGCAGGAGTTGCTGGTAAGATTTCTCCCATCACGGCTCACTTGTTAGAAACTTGTGATTCAGATTAAAGGAATTTGCAGCCTTAAGGTGAGCCCTACACTGATAGGGGTTCTTAACTGGCGTGGTGCAAACCCCGTGAAACCTATGAAATGGAGTCTCTGGTTGAGATGTTTATTTATGGATGCATCTTCAGATGGTGATGTTTCTTGTATGGTAATGTACATATGTTTGATAAGGAATTTAAAACAACAGAGGGCAGCACTAAATACGTCTCAGTAACGATTTGCATGATGTGTTAGTGTGTGAGAAGAGCTGAGCTCCCGCCCGTGTTAGAGGCAGAGCTCGTGTCCCCCCCAGCAGTGCCTTTGCTCCATGGAGCTGCAGGAACTGATCGCTATTTTGGCCACACGTCAAGGACACAAACTTGTGACCGAACATCACCTCTGTAACATTTCCATTCCCCTACACATAAGGAACAACTCATTTTCACTAATTAACAAACGGCCCTGGCACAGGGCCCAGGGACCCGGCTGCCCGTGCTCCGGTACCAGCAGGGAAGCGCCCACCAGAGCAACTGCTTTTGCCAAGTGCAGGATTGGGCCTTTAAAGGTCAAGTAATTACCAGCTTTTCAGAAACATAAACTGCCTTTAAAGTCAACAAGGTGAACAAAAACTATTAAGAGATTCATCCAACATTTATCTTTTAACTTGTTATCTCCGATACATGAACTCATTCTTCTACTGTTTGCATTGCAATGCATAAAATATTAAAATTAAAAGGCTCAGGGACTTCAGAGAGGGAAAAAAAAGAGTAAAACTATTTTAGATTCAGAAACATTTCATCACTATGCAGTGTATTTGCATACTGGAATCAGGGCCTCCTGATTATGCGTGTTTATTGATTTTGGCTTTGTTTTGATTAATGATAAAACTATGATATGTCTTGTGAGGTAGCAAGGCTTGAGGGAGCTTAACACAATATGAATGGTTTGCATTTTAAGAAATCCTATTTATGTAAATAAGAGGACATTCACATGCATTTTGCTCAGCCATGGTTCTAACAAAGCTCTAAAAACATTCTCTTTTATACTCTGGATAATTTGGGGAGGCATGTTTAACACAAAAATGCTGCATAACAATTACTTTGTTCTTCATTATGAATTACTTCCATTATATCACCTTGGACAAAAGAACAAGCTTAATTTCCCACTGTGTCTAATTTATTATTACTGCTGAAGATATTGTGTTGTGTCAAAGTGCATACAGTATTTCTAGAAATGTATTGCAAAAATCCTACTGGGGGGAGTTAAAGGGGACGTGGGGAGAAGTAGGGAAGAAATAGCAAAACATGGCTGGCTATAAAAGTTCTTGCATCTTTGGAACAGAGCGATGTTGGCGTATTAACCTACGGTCACACCACCCAGGGAAAGGGGAGAGAGGGTTTCGTTATACAAAGAAAGCTGTAGATATTCGTTATTAGAGCTCAAAAGAAATGTGAAGACAGACTTCCTATGTGTAGTGTACTAAGGACATAAACAGTTGTGACAGAGTTCATTTGTAGCTTACACACCAGCATTCAGACCACAGACTGGGCAGAAGGCTGAGATTATTCTGAATTTATCCAACAAGACACCTGCACATCAAGATAAATAAAATTACCAGATCTTCTTACAGACCTCAGCAGGATCTTTGCCAGTAGGACAGTTGCCATATAGGCTTCTGACATCTACTTTGGCAGTAAGATCAGAATCTAGATAGGTTTAAATATAAGAGTAACCAGAGATTAAGGGAAAGATTGGAGGTGAAGGAGATCTTCCTCCCTGAGGTACAATGCCAAAACTACGTCTTGGTACAACTTGATAGTCCAAAGCTGTGTTGTCTAAGAAAGGGATGGAACAAAAGTGTCCTCTTCTGCAGGAAAGGGCTGGCCCATCTGCTAACAGGCTCTGTGATAACTTATTTGAGAACAGTACAGTTCGATTTGCCTTTTGTGGACTGTTGGGTCTGGGAACAACAAAATACCACTCTCCCACTTCGTCCTCCCACAACCTAAGAGTATTTGCTTCCACAGCAGTTTAGAGCTGTGTCATGCTGCAGGAAGTCTGGTTGAATCCCTTCTGCAGGTGCTGCTGTGTATTTGGAGAGAGCCTCGGCCGGCCTCAGATGGCAGCGGCGGGGTCAGCTGAACAGCATGGAAGGGTCAGGCTGCCAGAGTCATTCCTGCATCTGAAAGACTGGATTTGGCTTAGAAATTGTGCCTTTTAATATCATCACTGCTTCACAAGCCCTCTTCTACTTCAGGGACTTCGTTATATGAGACAGTTGAAACGTTCATCTTGCTCTTTCAGCTCAAGATGCTGGAGATTTTTCTTTGAGCAGAAACAGTACTGCCCACTGGCAGCCGTCGTTCTACAGTCATTAATGGGAAAGCAGGAGTCCCAGGTTGCAGGACAGCCTCTGCTTAACAGCTCAGTGGGGACCTTCCCTTTTGTGATGCTTCGGGGTCAGGAACAAGAGAACTAAATGGACAGACTGGGGAGATCACAACTATATTCTGAGAGAGTGTTTCTGAACCTAAGTCTGTTGGAGGGGACCTCGGCACAAGCTCAGTGCCCAGGAACCACCCAACCACTCTGTGAGAAGGGATCTCAGCCATGCAAGCACCCACACCCTTCTTCCTCCAGCAAAACAATTCTCATTCAGTTTTCCACTCACTTGAAAAGGCAAATATGGATTGAATGGCATTTCAAATTTCATGAGGAATTAACCCAGAGGCTAAAGCTCTCTTCTACTTAAGCCTGAATTTAACTTGAAGCATAAAGAAAGCTGTAGCGTAAATTAGCACACATTGAAAACTTGACACTAGAAAAACTAAAAGTTGAATTAAATATAAGTACTAAACTAAAGAACTAATTTTGTTAATTTGCTGGGTATTGTCAGTGATTAAGTAACTGCAGTCAGATTACAGGATCTCAAAAGCGAAACAAAATAACTGAGGACTGAAAAATCTTTCAACTTTGTAAGCATCAAAAACGAACCACTGGGAAAATATATTTAAGTGCACGAAACCCACGAGACTTCCACACTTCCATTTGTGTCCAAATCAAGTTGTTGCATTCCCCTGACATGACCGAGAGCTCACTGACCCGGCTGTATATCGGGTAATTCAACTCACTCCATCAGGTCTTACACTACGGTAGCACGTATCAAACTAAGGCCGTTCTCCACATCTGCCCTCCGGTGGTACCCGGCTGCACTGCACGGGACAGAACATCCTGAAGACGAAATGTTAGTTCTGTTCCAGAGGACAGCAAGCTTAATTTAGAATGAAAATTAACGCCAGAAAACCTTTACAGTAACGCTTAAAAGATGAAAATGTAGAGTTTAACACCAGTAACAAAAATAGGATTAGAAAAATAGGCTTGAAGAAAAACACTCTGCTTCTCTATCAAGAGTCTTACCCCCACCAGCCCTCTTTTTTTTTCTATTTTTTTTTTCCCTAAGTCTTTAAACCTGGTACTTAACTCCATCCATGAAATATTACACAATATGTTGATCATGCTGTTTTTTAATTTCAACTCAACTGAAGAAGCATTGTTAAAAAGAATCACTATATCCCAGGGGAATCAGGAAATTAAACTTTATTTATTGGGTTTTGACTTTCCCATAAGTAGATACAGCCATATACCATCTGATTACCATCTGAGGGGAGGCACAGCTTGAAAAAGAGCCCTGCCAATGTGCCACTGGGCCATTGATTAATTAAGCAATAAGATGAGAAGGTCTGTCGCTTAGGGTCATTAATGCATACCTAAAATGCCATTTGAGGCATGAATGTCTGGTTAGTATTATAGAGCCTGATCCCCCAAGAATTTACAGCTGAGCACAGTACTTGATACTTGTGTTGGTCTGTTTGCATAGCAGGCACTGCCATTTGTAGGTATCAGAATACACTGGACAATCTAAATACATGAGCAGATGTTCATTTTAAATCTAAAAAAACCCTCTTCCATCTCAGAAATAGCACACTTTGAGTCACAAGATTTGTCTTTCACTCCATAGAATATTAAAAGGGATCATTAAGACATATACACAGCCATTAGTTTCTTAAATTAATACACTGGCAGGCAACTAGGTGTTTAATAAAGCTCTCTACAGAATACTGTATAGAAAATCTACGCACTGGGAAAGAAGTGCTGGTCACAGCAAAAGTCTAGGAGTAAATTACTCATCTTATAGCCATGGTTTTGCTGCTGATGGAGCAATCACCCTCAGGCTATTGAGTACTACTACTTACTTACTTCATGGAACTACTGTAAGGATTGGTTCATTGCTATAATTGCTTTATGATCATTATAACAGTATTTCTAGACATCCCACAGCAAGAATTCAAGAAAAAAAACCCAACAAACCACGAGAAGGTATTGATAGGATTCTTCTGATTTTCTGAACTGGTTCAGGTAGTCTGGAGAAAAGACCACTCTTACCCCTTCTGCCAAAGCTGCTACATTTTCTATGTAATATTTAAATATTGAGTTTGAACAAAAGCACAGAGTTTTCTCTAGTTGCATTGGCTGGGCACTGACCTGTGAGCAGGCACAGACCCCAGTTCCAGCCTTTGTTTCATTAACATTTACTTAAAATCTAGAAGCCATATAAAGACCTCAACATGGGCAACACCTTCCCTCTGGTGGGTTTCCCGTCCCCTGGGCACTTTCTCTCACTGATTCAGTGAACATCTAAATATTCTGTGCACCTGAGACAGCTTCAGGAAGAGGAAAGTAAAGTGAAGTTGCATCACTGCGTAGTAAGCCATAACCCTCCCCCTAAAAGAACACAAGAACAGAGGAAAGAACAGAACCTATTTCAAATGGGTGTTGTAATAATTAAGCTCTTACACACAGACATGATGCTTTTCATGTACCCTCTGAACAACCTGATGCACTTGAGCATTTTCCCAATTTAAAACACATTGGTAACATGAGAATAATTAATTTCTGGATCTTTTTCCTGATACAGGTTTGAGCTTCGTGCCGTCAAAACTAAGACACTTTAGGCTTGTCCACAAGTGGCATATAAAGACTCGGGTGTCTCTAGCATCTGCCACCAGGTTAACAATTGTTCAAACACATACAGTCTCTGTAAATTATAAATAGTTTCCTTTTTTGCTATGTATAGAATTAGCTGCATAACCTCAGAAAGAAAGCAAAAATGCAAACTCGCTCAGCTTTTTTTTTAAAAATAAATAAATTATTTTTTTTTAACCCCTGTTTTACAGAGTATCCAAACAGATTATTTCAACCCATTGGCTTCAGGAGAGATTAAGGTTTCAAGAATCAGTTCCCATAAGCAGGTTGAGAGATGTTCCTATTCCCTCCCTGTTGGCGGCTGAATCTGGAATACCATGACCAACTTCAGGCTGCAGATCCAGGAAAAAGCAAGATGGTGAGAAGCATGTGATTTGTGAAGAGAGGCTGAGGAAAATGGATTTGTTTGGGCTGGTAAAGAAGAGGTTAAGACCAGTCTGGGACTATGTGAGGAACAGTTAACAAAGGTGATGCAGCTAAACTTTTTGGTAAACTCTTTGGCGGGTATTTATCACCAAAGGCCCAGCTGAGCCAACCCTGTGCTGACAAGGGTCTGGCCTCAGCAGGAACCCAGACTAGACACATCTGAGAGGTCCCTTTCAAGCAGCACTTCTTTGTACTAGGCAGAAACTTACCTATTCAAACTATGTTTCTTACTGTACACTGCATTTAAGAAGTGATAAATTGAGGTATTTCACTTTCAGGTGAATAACGAACCGCCATCAGCCACAAGAGCAAGTTGATAACACGCTTTTCATAAATGCTACACAGCTGCCTACCTGAACCACAAATTGGGTGCTTTAATGGTTCACTCACACCCACTAGTGCCATACAACCAAACTAGGGTCAGCTAGAACTAATTCCCTGTTGAATAGGCTTCCCTTTACTTATATATTCCAGAGGTTATGTTTTAACAGCTCATTATTTTATTACTTTGTTGGGGAGACAGGCATAAACCAAGAAATTTGGCACTATATAGTCCCTCTGGAGTGGGCTCCAGAGTGGAAGAAGTCTCTACTTGGCATCTACTGTTCACTAGATAATGCAGCAGGTAAAAGGTTAAGGAATAATAAAAAGTCAAAAAAACCCAAAAAGGTTTGCAGACTCTGCTTTAAATATAGAGATGTCTAATCCAAAGTTTCTAATTCATTTCAGTAATTTTCCTTCTTGTCATCCAGCACGGTCACTGTATCAATGTAAGCATTTCTCTTAAATACAGGCCTGTACTTTTGGTTCAATATTAGCACCATCACAATTACACCAGTATTTTGCTCAGCTAACGGAATGTTAAACCAGTATAAGAACATTTATAGATGCTTAGTGTTATTCACCCTTGAACTATATCACTGTAAATAAATCACCACGAGTTTAGACAGATATCCAACAGTACCACGACTGTGAAAGCATGTAGCCCAAGGAAGGAAAAGGGCTCACCTTCAGTGCAACATTTGTATCAAGTTACTAACCCTGAGAGTACACCCTAAGAAACAACATTTCAGCTACATGGAATGATTCAATTATAAACACAGAGTGATTAGATTAGCAGCAGATGACTTGGGAGTCAAACTGCTGCATCCCCATTGAATTATTAGCTCCACGAGCAGCAGCACTGCCCCTTCCACCCAACTCTCCCCAAACCAGGGAGTTCAGGCTCAAAACATCTCTCAAAGCTTCTTTGGACAACACGTAAACAAAAGGCAAAATTTTAATCTTGCCTCCTATTGTACCAAACCCAATCTGCCACCATACAACATCAAGAGCTTGTCTATCAGGGTCAAAATAACTATTAAAACCATTTCATGGGTCACATTTCATAAATGAAACAGCAATAAAAGGAAAATTGTCACGTAACTTACCAGGAGGCCACGTGGTCCCAGAGACAGCAGCTTTGATTGAGACCATTTTCTCGGATCTAATTTATCAGCAACCAGGTCAGAAAAAAGAAAAAACAAAAGAAAACACACTTTCAACAAGTGGAAATAACCATGCAGACACAAGCATAAGGCTGTATCCCAGTGCAGCTCAACTGATGCAACCTGAGAAACAAGCAGTCTTCAACCAGGGCATGGAAAATTAAGTGACAAAGTTAGTATTTTCCAACTCAGCCATATCAATCATTAACATCAACCTGTTGTGGGGTCTAGACGATGAGTAGCAACTCATTAAACCAAAAGAACTTGCAACCATCTGCCCAGCCCCTTGGTTTTGGTTTGTTTTTTTTTTTTTTAATCAATTTTGCTGGAGTTCTGTGAATTTAGCTAACATACTGAAAATACTTCTCAATTGACACAAAAGAGACTTTCTAAGAAAGCTGTATAGACAGTCCCTATGTTGATGCAGGCTCAGGAGAAAATCCAGAGGGTACCAATGGCTCCTCATTCAAAAGGATTACAGTGCAAAGCCTGTTCTTTCTGTGAAGAGGCTTCAGCTGTGTTCAAACTGTTGATAATACTGTTCAAGGAAATCTTGCAATGAACTTATTTGTTTGGGTTTTTTTTTTTAAAACAAGGTACAAAAAAGTCCATCTTTATCTGCACCACCTAGCAGTTAACCCATAGTTAACTTAATTAACCCACAGTATGCTCATTCTGCTAAACCCCCTACACCCATCTGATCCTAATTAAGGACCAGCTGGCAGCACTTTCCTGCACTGACCAGGGAACCTTTATGGGAGTTACCAGCCCTTTTCCCCTCTCCTTCATCCCCCAAGAAGGAAAAAAAACCCCATAACATACTACAAAAATATTTTAACTCAATGGGGCATTCTTCTCAGAGACACTATTATCACAAGGTTAAACACAACTGGTGGTTTCTATCCAAAGTATGCAAGGCTATGACTTTCTGGAATTTATCTGTGGCATTTATCATTCATTTTGGAATTGAGTGTATTTTATCTCATGTTAGTTACCCAAGAAACACAGCCAGAGCATGAGATATGTGGGAATCACCTGTTTTGTTCAACCCAGCACAGTGTATTTCCATGAGCTCTACAGTTTTTCCTCTGGAATCTTTATCACAGATTTGTTAAGAAGATATATTCATTCACAGTTACTTTAAAAAAAAAAAATAAATCCATGTTGGAGTAAAAATTTGAGGAGGAAAAAAAAAGGAGGCGAGAAAAAGAAATCTGGACTATTTCTATTGGTGTTTTAAGGCATAACAAACTACAGCAATTTATTTCCCCATATCCAGTTGTAATGCTAAACCACAGATAAACATTACAAATGTAGCAAGAATGTGTTTCTTCCTTCTGATGGAGGTCCAAGATTGCCCTCTTGAGTATGCCAAACAGCATGGGGTACTGCATCTACCATGTGATTGGCACACACTTTAGTTTTGAGTCAGTTTGGAGACAAAGTTGTTGGCTAAAGCTCTGGAAATTCTGACTCTCGAGTTGTCAGGAGGGCTGGCTTTACTTTGAGGAAAAAAAAAATAATTCATTTTAATAACACTATGTTACTTGGCTTTTTATCTGTTTTTACATTGTTCATTAATGTTTTGCATTTCTCCCTATTACACAGCACCCCAAGAACTTTAGTAGGGAGAACTTTATTTAAAAAAAAAAAAAAAGAGGTTTATTATTTCAGCATGTGCTAATAAAATTGCTACATGTTTGGGGAAATATTCTAATATAGCTATTTTGATGGCACACAAAAAGGTCAGCCACTGCATCCTGATACAAAAAGATATATCTGTTCCCTGAAAGGCAGAGATCATTTCTTAATGTAGCTCTTTTTCAAGGCATCTCATACAATGGAGGGAATTCCAAGGATTGAGGGTTTATTTTTTTTATCTTGTAAACAAAGGAAATTATCCCATAAATATGCTTCAATTTTTTTAGTCAACATTATTTTGCATAGCAACAAGCTAATTTCTAGTATATTTTAAGACACACAGTTTGCTTTATTATTTTATTGATATTAATGGAAATGATCCAGAAGAAGAAAGCCCATTATTTGGAGGTCTGACTCTAATGCTTTCCATACCCTAAAGCTAGTAAGTATTCTGGGAGAAGAGGGCTTGGAGGATTGGTTTGGAATTCACTTCCTCAGGGACACGTAACTATAAAGTAACTAGTTCTTTTCAGATTCAGTCCACCTCAAACATAAAAAACTTCGTGCATCCTTCCACCTCCAGCTTGGGCCTTTTTCCCCTTAGTGCCATGAATGACACATACACACGTACACTCACAATTTGGGAGGGAACACGCCAGCACGTAAACATTGTTTACAACATCCTTTCTTTCTTTACTTACGCAGCCACTGTGTTATAACCAAATATTAGTTATTTTGCACAGCGATCTAATGCACAGCTTCTTTTTTTATCTAGTTTCTCTAACGCCTTCGTACCCACGAGACCTTACAGAAAAGTTTCTCTCTTACCTGAGCACGTGGTTTTGGTTTCCTGTCGTGGTGAACCTTCAAGGATCCAGTTCCATCAATACAGTTGCTGTCAGCTGCTTGAGGTGCAGCCATACCACTCATTCTGAAGTTGAAGGAGCATTTGTATCAAGATGAGGATCAACCACTATCAAATAATACAAGAACAATCACTACCTCTGCTCTCCAATTTCTAAAAAAAGGTACAAGCATGTTTTTCCTTATTATGCTCTTCCTGATTAAAATATTTGTAGTAATGCTAGTAATGCATGTCTTTAGAGTAACACGTTTGTTGATTTCATTGAAGTTGCAACCGTACTACCACATTCACTTTACACAAGTATTTATTTCATTATCCATTTGAGCAACGAGTAGTTCAGATCTCGAGACAAGGCTCTGATGAGATGGTAAGTCAATACTTCAAAGGTGTTTTTATAATTAAGATGATTTGTTTGGCTGCTGTTTTCCATTCTGAGGAACGGGTTTGTCAGAGCAACGTTTTTCCAAGTGGTGTTTTGGAAACCGCCTATAAAGTGGGCTCTCGGTATTTTCATTTTTCATAAATGATCTCTGGTAAGTGGTTAAGCCATCCTCGTTGCTAGGAACTGGTTCATGAGCCCACAGAAAGAAGTTGTGCGAGTTCTGTTGCCGTCTCTCTGGTTCCACCTTCCTCCGGCCCATACCCTAGAAAAAAAAAAAATTGGAAGAAAAATTTGTGTAAACATATGACTTACAGTCCCAGTTTCACAGATGAATCTTGTAACAGTCAGTACCCCACTGGGAAGCTAACGAAGCTGTTACCACAGTGATTTCAAGAACTCATGGTTGATCTTTAGCAAGTTAAAAATAATATTGTCAGACTTGCCTGTATGAACATTTCTAGGAGCATATATAATGGGAAATCTGTCGACCTTCCACCCCTTAGTACTAATAAACTACTTAATACTTCACATTTCTATACCGTAATACATACTCAAAGCTATTTAGCTATACTCAGCTATATTAATCTTCAGAGCAATGCAAAGAAATAGGTTAATATTTTTATGTTCAGACTGCAATAAAGAAACTGAGACAGACCGTGAAATCTGAATCTTCAAAACTATCGTTTCTGTGTCCAAACACAGAGACAGAGCCTGATTTTCATACTCCACAGCTTGCAGGAAATTTATTTGGAATTATGGTTGATCAGTATCTCTAAAACTATGAGACACTGCACAAAGAGCAGGGAGATGGAGGTTACCCAGTGAATAATGAATATAAAAACATCTAGGTCTAAGAGAGCCCAAAGCCAGACCAGCTTTCAATATCACAGTTCACTTCTTCCTCTTCTACTCATTATCTTGTGAATTGCACTATTTCTTCTGCTGCCTCAAAAGATGTCAACAATCCAAGAAAATGGAAAGACATGAAACTGTTGCACATACAGAAAAGCCCAAAACAATTTAAATGCTATTAAAAGTCGTGGCTTCTGCCACATATATTTAAACGGGTATATTATAAAGAGAGTGGATTGGAAAATATTCTGGAGATAAATTGTGGGTGTCCGAGGGATTTTGGTTGAACTTATGACAGAGACAAGTCTGAACCAGATCTGTAGGACTGTGAATTATGAGTGGCTAAGACCCCTACAGAAGTTCATTATGAGGCCAATCACTTTTAGCAGACTAATAGGACATGTAACTGGGTACAAAACTATGTTAATAGATAAAAACCAGGACTGCCAGAAAGTGCATGTCAGAGACCAAACCATGGGATTTTTGTTCCCCTTGTATTCTGCCACTCTCAAGGACCATTTGTGCTGCTGTACACCTGTGCCAGCCCCAGAAGAATCCCACCCCTATATTAGTGAGATTTGTTTCTCTTTGCTGTTTACATTTTTCTTCTCTCCTAATTTTTAGCATGTATAATTTCAGCAGAGGACAGAAAAGATACTGTATTTAAACTCTGGCAACCGGAGAGCTATGAACTTGCATAATTTTTCTCAGTGCTGGCTACTTACAGAATCAAAGTACTCTCCCACGTTCTGTAGACAGTGTCTGTTGTCATGAGAAGAAAATGGGAAATTGTTGTTCCTTGCTCTCTGAAGAACGAAATTATAGCAAAAAAAATGAATGAATTTTCACATACCTTGTTTGGAACCTACAAGTCTTACTTTTTATAGTCTGACATGCTGAAATTATAGCTGTCTGTGTCCTAACACAGAAGCCATGTTCATATGTTAAATCTTAACAGCACAGAATTTTATAGCAGCAACGGGGACCCTCTGCATTTCATTTTTTTACAACATCAGGAGGATTTGCATTCCCTTGACTTAACTAATATATACACAATTAATATAAAAGTGTTAATTTTGAAATAAGAAATGCTGCATTCTGTCTGCAAGCAGCAAAATACTAAATACATGTCAGGATTGCCTTGTTTGATTCACTAGTAAGCCTAAAGCTAATTAAAATTAACTACAATAGGGACCTCAAAACTGAATTAATCTATGATTTATGTACTGAATGTCATGTGCACTGCTTGATGCAGGGGAAGTGGAAGAGGTATTAATTGCATAGCTAATCTATAATCTCATTCTTTAACATAGCGTTCATCCTGTCTCCAAAATGAAACTAGAGTTTTAGAAGAAAGGACAACTGCAAAAGAACTATTTTAAAAGTAATTTAATGTATGTAATTTTTTAAAGGTTTGTTTATTATCTATCATTGCAATATTATGAAAACAGCTAAAAATTGAAACACTGAAAACTCTTTTGGACTATTAGATTGGCTCTGTTCTTCCTCAAGCATTGTTTTCCTGCTTCATGATGAGAATTTTATGTTTTTTCTGTAAATGCTCTAGCAATTTTTACGTTTAACTATGTGGAACGCACTTTTCATCTTCCAACTATGATATTCACTGCCAAGCAGAAGAGAAAGTTTTAACGTAACACAATTTTAAAAGCACGTTTCAAGAGGAAGTGGATTTTATGAGGGAAAATCTGAATCAGTTCTAAAGATAAATATAACCTGAGGCCTGATGCAGCAAGAAGAATCACCAAATATAAAATTTGCCTGCACGGAGTCAGCTGCATGATGGTATCTTAGGGTATTTGGTATAACGACACCATCTATATCTTTTTTTATATACCCTTTTTTTATTTCTCATAGATTCAGCCAGACTGTAGTTCAATGGATAACTAAATTCAATGAATACATTCTCATACATGCGTTTAAGCACCTTCTAAGTCAGTAAAATGTAAGACTTAATAAAATATCCTACTGCAAATACATACCAATCTTAACATTTTAAGAACAGTGTTTATTACTGATGCCTATATGCTGTGGGAAATCTGTAAACTAAGATGGTATATATTAAGTATCATCTCCTGGAAGGATTCCTCATATTAACTTACCTTTAAAAAAATTATTATAGAATAATTATAGGACTACCATGAAATAAGAAATAAGAACATAAGCTTAAACAGTACTATATTTCTGAGACAATTAATTAACCTCACAGCCAGTGAGTTCCCTCAGACAAAGAGATTAGAGCCGTCCAGCATTACATGCAGTGAGCTTCCAGCACTCAAGGAGCGCTTTTTTTTAAAAAGTTCCATAAACAAACTTCCTCAGATTGTTCCTGTGACACCACATTTTGGCCTTGAGCGCATCTTCATACTCTCACTGCTGACCTCATTTTAATTCTTGATTTATCACAGATCAGAATTCCGCTAATTCATTTCACAGTGAAGGGCCGGTAAGTACAAGGCATAAAACATCAGGAGAACGGTCACACTGGTGTTGATAAAACGTCCACCTGACCTGGTTCTCCTTTTCAGACAGTGCCTAAGGCCAGATGCTCCACAGAAAGTTATATATAATAACACCATAATGTATACTCATATTACAGTATAATCTTCTCCTTTTCACTAGCCCCAAGCTCCCCTTTTTAAATATTCCTTCCTACCTTATTTCTGCTCTTCATTATAGCAAAATCTGTGAAATGAACTCAATATAATTGCTATGAAAATAGAAAATGTTCTGTGCACAAAGTGAGTGGGTAAAGCAAAGCTCAGAGTGATGATAAAATAAGGATATAAAAACATGCTTATGAAATTGTAAAATTTTAAATACCTGTGATTTTAAAATATTATATTTTGCTTGTTTCCAAAATTGTCCCAAATCTCCTCAATTTTAAACAAGCCTTAAAAATGTTTCAAATGGGAAGCTTCTAAGTTTCTAATGACCAAAACCATAAGATTTTGCCTGAGTATACAGAATTTCTGACATTCAATTCAAAACAGATGATCAAATTTCAATTAAATGTTCTTATAGGGCTCTACACATGGGTTTTTGACTGAGATTGATCGTAACATATTCTGGCACATGAATGTGTCCGTAACATATTCTGGCACATGAATGTGTCCCAACCAGCTCTATATAATAGCTCATAAAAGGGAAAAGTAACCAATGCTGGAAATCAGCAATAACTACAGCAGGAGTTTGAGTATCCCAAATTATCACCGAGTTTCTTCCCTAACACAGCCATCAATCATGTTGCTCCCTGAGGCGTAACGTCTGCCGGTCCACGACCACCGCTTTGCTACGTATCCTAAGAGCTCTTCTTACTCCTAACTTAGCAAGTGGTATCTTGCAAAAAGGCGCTTTGTAAATTGACTTTTTTTCCACGGTAACTCACGTTCTCCCGAGCTCTGTATGCTTGCGGCAACCTCTCCTCAACAGCCTGAGCTGCTCCTAAGTTCTGGACTTGTTTTAGTGCCGAGCTTGTCGTTGACTCAGGTTGACTCTGGCACGCTCCAACGTGAGCAAACTACAAATAAAAGTTGTGGGGGGTGACTCATTGGAAAAACAAAAACCCCAAAAAAACAAATAAAAAACAAAAAACCCCCAAACAAGCAAACAAATGTATCTGATCAGAAACGTGGGCAAAACTCTATTTTCCTATTTATTTTTTATTATTTGGACTGCAGCAGCACCTAGTGGCCTCTGGAAAAATCCAGAGCCTCCCACACACACAACACAACGCCTCCTATGAAGACCTTACGACAAAGATCAGTAAAACAGAGGGTAATATTGTTTCTCCAGGAACTTTCCAAAAATAGTTTATACAGCGATAATCCATCGAGCAACCACTTATACTACAATGTCTTATTTTTTTCCCCCACACTGCTCTCGCTGTAGGTTTGAAAGCACAAAACTTTGGGGGAAAACTTCAGCCAAACCCTAGGCTTTCAGAGACTGAAGAACAGCCTGTGCCAGGCGTGTGTCCCAGTGTCCTGGGATGCCCAGACATTCCAGCCCAGGACACCTCTGATGGGACTGTAGCGCTCCTAAGGGGGAGAGCTGAGGCAAACATCCGCTGGGCATTTTCCAGAAGATAAAGAAAACCAGCCAGGGTTTGGTTTTTTTCTCTTTTTTTCCAGAAATGAAGGCTAAAAGAGGACACGGGGGCTCACCCAGGCGCCAGCGCGCTGTTGGCCGGGTTGGTCGCACTTGCCCTTGGGCATGGCTCCGCGCTGCCGGCCTGGCCGCTCTGCAGCTCGTCCCCCCCGGCCACCGCGGTTGCCACGGGGCCGCTTGTCCCGCTCACAGAGAGGGGCGGGACACCCCCCCCCCGTGACGTCAGACCCTGCCTGATTGCGTCACCAAGTGACTCTCCTGTGTCATTAAGATCGGTCCGAGCAAAAGCAAGGCTGCTCTTACCCATCGACTGCAGAAGGGGAAAGCCCCAGTAATTAAAAGTGTTGGATGGGAGAGAAATGGAGTTTCACTGACTCAGTTCTGCACAGCTTCCTGAATGATACTGACAAGCAGAAGGGGAATATCTAAAGAAAGGAGGATCATTTTTCAAATAAAAAACCCCCAAAAACATTAGGTATATTGCTTTTAAGACACAACTTGATGCTCTTTTTAAAACAGCTTTCCACATACACACATCTTCATCACAAACACAACAATAACTGTTTAAAAAAAAAACCAAAACAAACCCTGACAGCACTTTACAGGTATTTTTGACTCTGAGTTTGAGCTCTGACCAGTAAACATCCATTCTGTCTAACTGTCAGCACAGGCAGGGGCTTGGGAACACATCGGGGACTGTGTCCCTCAAGGCATTTGGGGATGACAGCCTTGCCCGCGAGGGTGCCATCAGCACTGTGCCGCTTGTCTGCTGGCCAGAAAAGTCCCTAACCCCTGTCGTGTTACCAACATCGTCCCTAGGATGGATGTAGCAGGCTTTTTTTTTTTGGTGTATAAACACTTTGTAACATGGTTTTGTGGATGGGTAGAACCAACCCAACTGTAAGGCTAATTTCAGAAATAAACACTGAGGCCCAAAGCCCTTGTGTATCGTGGTACGAGCCTGTGGGTGAAGCTGTGGACGAGACAGAACATTTCAGGAAAGCAAGCACAAACCAAGGCTTTGCCTCCCAGGTCTTGACAGACCATAAAGAACACGACACTCCTATGTTTAAGTGGCCTGTTTTGCAGTCTAGCCATGTTCAAGGCTAAATTACATGGGAATCAGACACATCAGGCTGGCAAACGGAACAAGAAAAAATAACAGCACTTGGATTAGTTAAGTATGAATGATTCAGACATTTACAAAGCACGATTACAAAGTTTCTGTGGGAACATCTAGTTTCCCATCTTACTATCGGACACAGGTAATGATATTTGGGAATACCAGCTGCCACCATGGAGTTTTTCAAGGCTTTCTTCTAAATGACCTACTTTTTCTCCCTGAGTATCTGCTGAGCTTTTGATCATACAAAGAGGAGCAAAGATTTGGAACTTGGTATTAATGATGCCACGCTGTGACTTTTCAGTACAAAAGTAGGTAAATTACTTTTATGATGATTTACAGAGACTAATGTAAGCCTTGCTTATGAAAAATTAGCTGTTCCAGATAATGCAATTTCGGCTAAGGCAAAACAAAACCCCCAAAACTGTAAACAAGCTGTAAGAGCAACTTGTTTTGAAACACTTTCATGATTGTATTGTCATCTCAGCCTTGACTGCAATGAACTGCCACAGTGTCTAAGTGTGCCAGGATCAGATCAGAAGGCTGCGCAGATAAGTCATGCTATTTTTAAGACCAAGCGTGTGATAGAAATAACTAGAGCAGGATACAAAGTGTGACAGGCAGAGGAACCAATTTATTGGCATTGCATTCCCCTCATTTTCAGACTCAGTAACTTGGGGACCATTATTGTGAACTCAAATGAGAATCACCATTTTCTCTGAAAGACTGCAGTTTCATATTTACTGCTGTTTTCCACTGAGGTATAAGTAAAGTTGAAAAAATTCAAGGATTAAACTTAAGAAGATCCCTTCCTAACACCATAAAAGGATCCTAAAGGAACATAAGGAATAAGTAATTAAAAACTGCTTTAAAATATTATCTCAAATAATGGTATTTCTTAAATAGATTCTGCGTGTCTTCTCATACCAAGGTGTATTATGTTTATAATAATGTTCTTACTGCTAAAAGGCATATACTTGGTGCCCATTGAAACAGAGTGGTTTACAAAGGAAACTAGGCTTATGCAACTGTACTTTTCATCTCTGAGATCCCATAATAATTTTCAAATCTTCAGGCCATTTTCAATCAGCTTTGAGAGAAAGAAAGAATTTCAAAGTGGACTAGGATCATCTAAGTACCATGAGGATCAGTGTCAGGACAAAAAAAAAAAAAAATAGCCCCGTAGAAAACAGAAGGCCCAGTTGCTACATCTAGTCAGAGAGGATAATGCCAGCCTGTCAACATTTGTACTTCCTGACCAGTCACAACTACACTGTCCCTTGTGGCATGGAGAATAAAGAACAGAATATAAGAAGACAACTATGAAGATGAAAAATCCCTTGGGTACTATTCAAGGCATCATTTATTTCCTTAGGCCATGACAGCTAAATCTTTATCAAACTCAGTGTATAAGGAAAAGACAACACACAAGTCTTGATCCTCCCACACACTCTAAGGTGCTCCATCACCAGATGCCCACTAGTTTCATTAAGGTTACAGTTACTCAGTATGTCTGCAAACCCCATCAATAAGCCCTAACAGCCCATTTCCTTACCTAAACTACCTAACACGGCAAAGCACCAGTCTTTTCTCAGGACAGGGTTAGAGCAACCCAGGTCAGCGGAGTTCCAGGAGCACAGGGTACGAGCAACCCACAGATACTCGGCAGCTCCCCGCCACGCAGAAACACGCCCTGAAGGCCACAACACCTTACTCTCCCAGTAGAGCACAGAAGCTGATGATGATACCGCCCCACCACAACCACCCGCCTCAGCTCAGGACCCCTGAAGGGCGGGAAACCACCTGGGAAAGGCAAACCAACACCAGAGCCGGGCGAAAGCCCTTAAAACCCCTCAAAGAGCCACCATCGCCCACCCCCGCTCCCCTCCCTTTAATCTGAGGCTGAGGCCGCGGCCCCGCCCCACCCGCGAGCCCCACCCCCGCGCTCTCCTATTGGCCCGCGCCTCCCGGGGCTTCTCGGGAAGTCTCGCGAGAGCTGGCTGTTCCCGGCCTGCGGCACCCTCCCTCCTTATACGCCGGCAGCGCGCGCTGACAGCGGTCCCGCTTCAGCGCCCGAGGGAGGGCGGAAAATGGAGGAGCTGTGTGGAGTTGGGGTCGCCCGCCCGCTGAGGGGAGACGTCGAGGAATCTAAGCAGGTAACAGTAGCGATCGAGGGGGAAGCCTGCTCTGCCCGCCCTGTTGGTGGCTGGTGCGGTGAGGCCGGTCGTGCTGAGGCGTGGAGCTGTAAACACAGCCCACAGGAATGTTTTAAGTTGCCTCACGGGCGTGCGTCCTCTTTCCAGTTTGGCTAGTGAGGGAATGCTGCTGTCAGGACCGGAGTACAGTAGGGAACGTGCTAATTATCATTAAGTTCTAATTGTAAGCAGTATTTCTGTTGTTATGCCTAAAGTGCTGTGTGCTGCGTTGTATTTACATAAACAGTATCCTGTGGATCTGTTTTTCCCTTAACGTGGATCAGTTTAAGGCTCTTAACACCGCCAGTATGACAGCTGCTTGTTTTGCAATGTTTGACAAGAAGTATGCAGTCATAAGGCTTACTAATTAAGGTAGAAACGTGTTTAGCTTTAATGTTGGTGTTTGTTTGCGAATGCTTACTTTAACAAGATTTTGCAGTGTTAGTGGGAATTACGTGTTAATTCTGACCTTTCTGAATAATTTCATATTCTGTGGGGGGCTGACCTTAATAGCATTTCAGTCTTACTGCTCCTGAAGTGGGGCATAAGCTTGAGGCAGGTATCAGAATCAGAGTAACCAAAATACTTGTTGATAGGTACTGGAGAGAAAATTCAGAGTGAATGCAGGACAGGGATTTGGTTGCTTACCACTTAAAATAACTTATTGTAGAGCAAGTGTGATCGCTTCAATTGCTACTGTTTTATAAGTGCAAGACTAATTTTTCTTTGAAAACCAGGGGTCGGTGTTGTTTCTTGGAGGCAATGAAGTGAAAAGCAGTGCTGTGGTGAAATACTCATCAGCCCCACCGCAGGCGGCGTTTGCTCGGCTTCAGGAGAAAACGGATTTGAAACTTCCACCTGCCAATTGGTTACGTGAAAGCGCTAAGCTGGGACCGGCGGGTACAACCATTCTTGGCAACAGCAAAAAAAGTAAACCATTTTCAAGGTAAATAACTCTATAGTTTGTTGGTTTGGGGTTTTTTATTTTATATCTTTTCCAGGCTTGTAACAATAATTCTAACAGTGAACTTAGACCCTATGTAAATCAAAATATAAAGTGCAAACTTTACCACAGCAACCACCTATTGCTTTTTCGTAACTTTTTCCTCTACTTTTCTGTCCTTAGCTCTTGCCTGTATGCTATAATCTTGTCTCCCTTGTGAGTGATTAATGATGCTCCTAATGATGTTGAATATTATTAATTTTTTAAGTGCATGTTGACACTTTACCTGAGACAGTCAAACTGATTTCATGTTCTCCTCTGGTTGGCTGTTGTCGGTTGGTCAAAATCAAACCAGACTGGTTGAGCCAGCCCTTCTGCTTTTGATAACAGGTGAAAATTGAACAAATGTCATGCCTCTTGAAAGTAACAGAGACGATTTATAGCTCTTCTGGATCTTTAGACTTTGGAACTGCCTCACTAATGGCAAAAGACATTTTATAGTCATGCCAGAAGTGAACATAAAAGGTGAAATAAGGGGCAAAACCAAAAAGCAGTGTTACCTTTCAGTGTGGATGAGATTTTGGAGTGTTTATAAATCAGAAGCTTAAATCCTGTGCTGAATGAGCAAGTTCACGCTAAGTCAACTAGTTAGTGAAATTTAGCAGTTTGTGAAAGGTCTGTGTTTAAATCCTCATAATCTGTTTTAGGAACTGTACACATCTGAGCAGGGTAATGTGTTTCTCATGGCTTTATGAATTTTTCCTCTTTCCTTTATATATTAAGTTTACTTATTAGATGCAGGCTGGCAGTTTAATCTGTCTCTCCTGTCAATATTAAAAAGCTAATAGTGAAAGTGTAATTTCAGATATGTACCATGTATTTTGTTGGGTTATAGCAATAATAATTTGGAAGACTGAAATATTCTAATTTGATACCTTGTAATTTAAAGAGGCTTTGATGAGGCTGGATGAAGATACAAGGATATGTTTTTTTAAAACATGTAGACCAGACTTAGAAAAATGAGGTAAAATGAAATGACAGCTGCTAAAATGAAAGAATTTAAAATGCTTAATGATTTAAATGTGAACACTTTGGAAAGCTGTTTAAAAAATGTTAAAATAAAATAAAAAAAGTCAATTTCTCTAGTTTCCTGTCGCTGTCTTGACAAACATTTTAAATAGTTCAGATTTTTTTTTTAATTTCAATGAAACTTAAAATACATTTTACAACATCTTGAAATTGGATCTGAGCACTTCCAATGATGTCTTTGGAAAGGTTGTGGAATGTCAAAGTGATTTTGTTAATTAACATTAGATTGTTACACCTGGTAATGTTTAGCTAGATTCCTCTTTTGATGAAGAAAATGTTTTCAAAAATTTAATAAGCTTTGGAGAAAGAGATCTGTCTTTCCTGTCACACTGCATTTATCTTAACTTGTAATATCTTATAAATAGCTTTGGGATGGCGTATGACTTCATTGACTCCGTTGGAAATGATGTCGATGTTGTGTCTGATTCAGAGGTATGCATAGATTTTTAAGTGCTGTCATTCAAACTCCTATGTTGTATAAACCTTATTTTAAGATGCTGTCATGGCTTCTGGCATCTTTGTGCCCTTTGAGGAAAAGTAAAGATCCCTTAGTGAAAGACAAACAGATCACCTAACGTTTATTTTGTCATTTTAAGGGAATTGGGATCACTGAGTAAGAAATGTATAGATAAAATCAAGTTTCACATGGAGAGTATAAACCATGTATGTGGTTCATACTGATGACTTGGCATCTTAATCATTGTCACTCGTGGTCTTTGACCTCCACAAATGCAACTTCTTGTGGAATGGCCTTAAAATCACTGGCACTATGAAACTTTACTTGCCTCTCCAGCATTAATAGTGTGTGTATTCTTTGCCTATGATTTCCTGAGAATTGTCTTATAGTGCAGTGTAATTATATTGAATGTTATCTCTCTTCCTTTTCTCCTGCAAGAATATTAAAAAACTTCTGAAGATTCCTTACAGCAAGTCCCATGTGAGCATGGCGGTGCATCGCATTGGGCGGACGCTTTTGTTGGATGAACTAGATATCCAAGAGCTCTTCATGAGATCATCTCAGGTTAGCTGTTTGTTTTTTATTAAGTAGGATATATGGTCAAACTGCATTATTTCGAGAACAGCTCATGTATTCAAAATTCCTGAGAGCCATATGCAGGTGAAAAAGGTGCTCTATCCTGCAGCATTCGGTTTACCCACAGACTGCATCTGATGTCCTATATTTATTGTATTGTAAGATTAAAATTCCATGCCCTGCTCCCCTGTAATTACTTCAGTATCACTATGCTATTTCATTATTTCTATTTTTAATAATATTTGTTACTATGTAACCTTTTACTATGGATCTGACTTTCTGATGAAGTCAGCTTTTCACCAAGAACACAGGTTCTCTAGAAGATGCGCTTTCATTAAATGATAAAGACTTTAGCTGTGAAGTTATTTTCTGGGTTTTATTTTGTTGTGGATGAGTATTCATAAATTAATAAGGTGCTTAGTTTATTTCGCAGATGCTTCTTGATATTAATTTCATATTTATGATATTGCCCAGACAGGGGACTGGACATGGCTGAAAGAGTTTTATCAAAGGCTGATTGATCAGAAGTGGCAAAGAAAAAAGAAGAGTAAAGAGCATTGGTACCAGAAGGCTATTCTTTCTAAATTTTTGTATTACAGGTAACTTTATGCCTGCACGCATCCTGAATTCTGCACCACTTGCTTTTGCCTGATTTCTGGTCTTAAAGTAAATGTTAAAATTCCATTGTGGTCTAATTTACTGATCTGTCATTACACAGAGAAAATTGAGGGATGAGATCAGGAAGTAACGTGTAAATCTTTTAACAGAAAATGCAGTATTTTAAAATAAAATTAAACAGCCTAACTTAATTGACTGCGTATCTCAATATTTCTGGGTTTGAGGGAAGAAAAGCTTAAAATAGGCAAGGCAGATTGTGACATCTGCTGTAATTTTGTAGGAGTTTGAGCAATGAACAACTTGAGAATATAGCAATCCTTTAGGGTATTAGCAAAGTAATTCTCTGAGAACATGCATCCACTCTGAAAATTCTGAAATGGGTCTGTTTCCATATCATTGACTGAACTTTGTAATGTTGCTTTGTCAGCATTAATGGTGATGGAGCTGCTCAGCCTGTTCCTTCCACTTCAAAACAGCACCAGGAGGGTCCTGTTTCAGGTGAGAGCGATGAAGCAGGACGGGCCTCCTGGCCAGCTCCATTTGAAATGCCCTCTTCGTTATCTGAAGATCCAGGTGCCTCTAATCAGGTCAGTGTATATATGTTTTAAATGGCACCGTACTACAGAGACTACATATTGAGAGGTTTTCAGAGGTGCTGCTGCAATACTCTTTGCTGAGAAGTGAACTAAGGCATGGGAAGAACTTGGCAGTATGTGCAGTTTAGCTTACACCAGTATTTCAGAGCTCCAAATTTCAGATTTTTTTTGCCATGGTAATACTAAGCACATATTTATCTGTGTGTTTTTGAGAAAACATTTGACTCAGAGTAGTCATCAGTGACTTTACCTACAAGTAGGAAAATCTGATACTCAGAATGTGTGTATGGAAGGCTAAGGTTTTGGCCTTTCTCTTTAAATCTGCCGTTGAAATGAATCTGTTGTGGCCCTGCGTTTGTTAGGTGAAAAAGGAAAATGAAGGTCTCTGAAAATGTTTGCAAAACAGTTAAGCAATATTTACAAGTACTGATAGGAGATTATGGAAGTGGAAGGGAGAGATGTTTATAGTAATTATGCAACAAACTATGATTAGTAGTAGGCCCTAATCCAGGGTTTCACTCTGTAGCTAGGCTTACTTAGGAAAACTGTTAATTCCTGTGGTTTTTTGAGTAATGTAATAAAGGAACTCATTAAGCTTTTGAGAGGTCAAAAGATCTGTTCTATTCATTCTAGGTTAATATAATAATGATGCTATAGTTATGCATAGCCAGTCTTACTGTTGGGCCAGATGACTTGGTCAGCTAACTTGTGAAGGCTTGAACATACATTTTCCATCAAATTATAACTGTGTGTGGTGTGATGTAGTAATAGTCTGAAGTGGAGACATACTTACGTACTTGAAAGCTTTTGGAAAAAGAACTGTTTCTCTCTTACACCTTCCTGAGGAACTGTTGCCTAATACAGCAGGCTGTTCATCATGAAGAACCTGTTGTACATTTGCACAGTGTCACTGTCATTTACAAATAAGACATCAGGACAGAGGCTTTACATTCTGGAGACTGATAGTCTGGGGCTAACCCTGGGGTAATAAAGGATTTCTGTAAAAACTTTCTCATCTCTTTCCAGAGCCTTTGACGATAAAAAGTACAAAACTTTGGTACTAGCTATAAAAAAACCAACCATTCTAGTCACTAACCAGAGGCTTTTTGTCATTTAGTACCTATTTATTTAAAGATGTTAGAGGTAAAGATTTTTCCCTTATATGTTGTTGTTGTTCAGATTTTTCTTTTTAATGGCCTAACTTTACCTCAGCACCAGAATCACTCCTTATCCTTGTGCTTTTCACAGGGAAATGTGCCTCTTGAACCCTCATATATAGTGGGGCATGTGGCCTCAGCCCCCAAAGAACAAAACCTGACTACTTTGTTCAATGACGGGGAAAACAGTCAGGTATGCTATATGTGAAATCTGAGCTCAAACACCAAACCCCCAATTTAATAAAATATTTTGAAATTTGGTCTAAATTGGAACCAGGAGAAAAACTAAGGCCCTGTGTAGAAGTAGCTTTTGTGGCATCTGTGATCTCAGTCTTTTAAGTTAATGTGAATGTGTAGCATAGTTCACTACGTGCTGTCTTTTATTTGCTGCTTTTGCTTCTTGCTTTCTCATGATTCTGCAGAATGTCACAGAGAACGTGTTTTATAACAGTGATTTATAGACCTTTCTTGTTTGTTTGTTTTTTTCCCTCTTAATGAAGGGACTTAAAAATGACTTTGTACGTAATATCTTGTGGACCTTTGAAGATATCCACATGTTAGTAGGATCCAATATGCCTATATTTGGAGGTGGGAGATACCCTGCTGTGAGCTTGCGTCTCAGGTGAGTTTTTAAGTTATAAGATGGATAAGGCAGCCTTGACTTGTTGCTTTGCTGCCTGTTTAGCTACCTGCATCTTGTTTGGTTGACTCTTAATTTTTATGTGCAGTTCAAAGAATAAAATTCATGCTTTAGACTTAAATGGTGATGGCGTGGTAAAGCTCTGGAAAACAGAAGCACTGCACTGTGACTCAAGATGCTCTGCTACTTTTTCTGGCTCTGTTACTGAGTCTTTATTTAGAAGTACTGGCGGTTTGCAGCCTTTCCTCACTTTGATGTGAATGTTGAGCGTGAAAACACTCCCATAAGTTTAGTTCTTCTTTTCATTCTATGGCTATTTTTAGAAGAGGGCAGCAATGTTCCTCTTAGTGGGATTCTGAATCCCAATAACTGCTAGTTGGGCATTTCATAGGTAATTAAAACTTGTGGCTATAACAGTACTAAGTTCTGACTTCCACTTATATTTTATGCTGATTACTCTTTTTTTCCTGTTCCTGCCTACGGGTAGGCAAAGAATGAGCAAAAAATTGAAACTCGCTTGATGTAGTTGTCATCTTTTTAAGGCACATCTGGGAATTGACAAATGCCTTACTTTGCAAGGAATCTTGGCCAGTTTGGGAGGTTTGCAGTATAATTAGTTGCAGCTAATACTGCTATTCCTTTAGAACTTTTAAAGTACTTGTTACCTTGGTAATAGTGTGACGTCTGAAGCTTTTAAAGTTTCAGTATTAGTGTAGGCAAGAACTCAAAACTGCTGAAGGAATGTGAGTGTATTCCATTGAAGAGATCAGTACATCTGTATAACTCCTTGTTTGCCTCTCTTAAAATAGAACAATTCCCAAATAATTGTTTTAATATCCATCCACTCTCAGGTGACTTAAATCTAAATCCCTTTAGTAAACATCCCTAATAAAGACTTAAATAATACTAGAAATGTTTGGTTTTAGGGATAACAACAAGCCAATAAATGTGCTAACAGGAATTGACTACTGGTTGGACAACTTAATATGCAACGTACCAGAGCTTGTGATGTGCTTTCACGTTAATGGAATTGTCCAGGTAAGACTGTGTCTTTGCATTATGCCTAGTTCAGCCCTTCTTCAGTTTCAGTTGTAACAGATCTCTTTCTAATTTTATCCTTCACTACAAAACGAGCAGTGTCCGCGTGGTTTGTAACAATCATCCAAAAATACTGTGTTCTCTATTTTTCTTTCCTCCCTTCCATGTGTGCAAGGTTCCTACTTTCCCCAATGCATGAATAAAACAACAGAAATACACCAGTGAATTGCAACTTAAAGTCTGTAGTGTTTGCTTGCCAGAAGAGAAGCGTGCTTTTTAAACCTCTGTCTGTATTTACTATTTTACACTAGACCACACAAAGCAGCTGGGTGTCTGTTGTACCTGGTAGCATATAGCTGCTTACTAGGCTGACCAGGTTTTATTGCAGTAGCAGTTAGATGGTGCGTGTTTGTTTTGCTTGGTGGTTTGGTTGGTTGGGTTTTTTTCACCAGTTGTTCTCCTTTTTTCACCACATTTTTCATACAAGTGTGTCCTCTTTAAGGCTTCTATTCAGTAGGGTAATCAAGATGTGCTTGCTTTTAAAGTAAATCATAGAAATTAACTCAATTTATCATGCCATTGTATCATAGTAGTAGCCTTTGTTTGTTTTAGCAGCTGGTGACACTGATATATACATTTAAGGGGGTAGGTGGCAAATAACCCTTCCTACTCTGGAGTTTTAATGTATATTCCTTGCAGAAATACGAAATGATCAAGACTGAAGATATTCCCAATTTGGAAAACTCTAATTTTTCTACCAAAGTGATAAAAGATATTGCTCAAAATATCTTATCTTTTCTGAAATCAAATTGCACCAAAGAAGGACATACTTACTGGCTATTTAAGGGTAAGTAGATTTGGATCAAGATCGAATCGTAGAATAGAATCACAGAATCAGTTTTGAAAGTTTTATGTTAATGTCATGTTGATTAAGGAAAGCTCTTAACTTTCAGCGAGTGGGAGTGATATAGTCAAGCTCTATGACCTGACCACCCTGTGTGAAGAGACAGAAGACAAATACCAAAACCCTTTCACAATGCCAGTGGCAATTCTTCTATACAAGTGAGTTTTTACAATTTTTGCTGTAATACTTCATTCTTCGTGCAGCTGCATCTGTTAAGAATAGACCAAAAATCATGATGAAATTAAAATCTTTTACAGATACACTTGTAAACTATGTTCCTTCTAAGTAAGTCCTAGAGACTCATCGTAAAGTTTGGGAGGCCTACAGTGTGTCTTAAAGCTTTTATCCTATAGCACAAAGATATTACCCAGGGATTTACTGTTTTGTTTAACTTCCTTTTTAGAGTTGCTTGCAATATGATGCTGAAGAAAAACCAGAACAAGAAACACTATGGCACTATCAGAACGTTGCTCCTTAATTGTCTTAAGTTACTGGACAACGGCAGACATCCTCAAGTAAGAATTACGTGTTTTCTTGTAGCTTTGTGTAAATATAATGGAAATGCAGCCATCGGAGTGCACCTGGTTTTATTTTGTCTGGTCCTTACTGCTCCCTCTGCAAGGGAGAGAATTTAAATTCCTTTATAAACTTAGAAATTGATTTATGTTTCAAGAAACCCCATACTGTTGTTGTTGTTGTTTTTAATTAGTAGCCTTAACTGATTCCCATTTCTGCACAAGTCCTCTGTCCTGCTCTAAAATGGAATTTGTCATTATATTTGCTCTTGGGCTCTCCTTCCCATGGAGCCTTCTTGTGTTTGGACTCCGCACAGACACTGAAGCAGATCTTAGCTAGACATGAGAAAATGTGAATATAAGAAAATGTGAATATAAGAAAATAGCTTTCATTATGTCCTTATTTTTTCCAATGCAACAATGCAGAGGAGAGAGAGGACAAATACCTCCTTACCATTAACTAAGAAAGTAGCTGCTGGGTTTTTGCTTATGGCAGATTTCACCTTTCTTGCCTGAATTAGAACAGAAGTGGAGATGGTAAAAGCTGCTTGGGAACGCTGCATAGTTGCAGTTTGTATAACTCCAAAGATTCAGATAGACAAGGAGTTTGTTAGAATTACATGCAAAAGAAGTAAATGAGATGATCAAGAGCTACCCTTATTTATTGGGGGTGCTTTTGTTTGTTTGGGTTTTTGTTTGTTTGGGTTTTTGTTTGTTTGGGTTTTTGTTTGTTTGGGTTTTTGTTTGTTTGGGTTTTTGTTTGTTTGGGTTTTTGTTTGTTTGGGTTTTTGTTTGTTTGGGTTTTTGTTTGTTTGGGTTTTTGTTTTTTTTAAGAAAAAAGCAAAATTATCTTTGGCCATGGTGGCCTGTATTCCCAATTTTTATCTTTATGGTCTCACTTGAAAAACAAGAGGTGAAGACCTTGTAAGCTGGGGATTAAAGCCAAGTGTGGGCAAGTCTGATTGCAGGGGCTGCATGCACATATATGAATAGTTGATAAGATACTGTCTTTAGCCATTTGCTTCTTAAATATTGATAAAATTCAGTGCTTAAAAATACGGTTATACAATGTATGTGTGTACAGGCTGTATTTGCAGCTGATCAAATACCAAGGTTCATGTACCTGACAAAGTAACCTGAAAACAAATCACTAATGTGTTTTTTCTCTTTATTAAATAAGATTATTGCTTCAGCAAACTACATGTTATCAGAACTCTTTCAGCTGGATGAACCTAAAAAGGAAGACAGTGCAGACTTCCCTATAAATGGAAATTCTGATGAAAGCTACAGTGAGGAGGAAGAAGAAATGCCAGACAGTGATGAAAACGGTTCTTACAGTAACAGTTCTGATCCACCAGATGACAATAAAGCTGTGGCTATAATCAAATCTGTTGGAGAGTTATCAGTCCCAGAAAAATACAAGTCTGTTCATCGAATACGTGTAAGTGAAGTTGGGGATTTTTTTTTAAGGTTTTCCTTGAAAGATTTGGGTCACGTAGCAAGGTTTGTTACTGAAATTCAGTTCCCTGTTAATTTTCTCTTCAGGTTAACCAAAGCATGAGGGAGTAGGGGAAAGAAACTTCTCATGAACTGCTCATAAAATCTGAAGTCTTCTGAATTTTGTAGTATAGCAAGCGTAACGTAGATGTTCTCTTGTCATCTTGCACATGTTCTTTCCAGCCTGATCCAGCATAGCTGGCTGCAGGAAAACTATTCCTGTCAGAGCAGCAGAAAAAATACTGCCAGCTGGGGCCAGGTGTAAGAGCTGTTTGTGTTGATACCTACCTTATATTTGTATTTTTCTTCTGGAGCAGCATTAACTTTTTCTCTGGAAGTGCCAGCTACTTTGCATCCACAGAGTTAGTCTTTGATTTCCCACTTTGATTTGTCTTTCCAAGGAAAGTGGTCATGGTACAGCAATTTGATTTCCTTGATGCTCTGGTTATAGTTAACTTTAAAAAAAGAGATGAAGCTTTAATCTGCACCTGTGTATGTGTTGTGTCTGAGGGGAAAACTGGGTGCATAACCTGAAACTTAATTTTCATACATGTGCTTCATCAACTAATCAGCAGAACTTTTTTTTTTTTTAACTTGTCCTACCTATATAGGGCTATGATTATGAAATTACTCTCCTTGGTCAAAAGCTAAAGCTTTTTTCTAATGTCTCTGAGTAGCAAAGAACAAGATTTCCTAATAAAATCAGTAAGTTTGATTGCTGTCTTAATTTCTAACACTTTAAGGTCCATCAGCTGAAAGCACAACAGCTTGTGCATGTGCAGAAGCACTCAGTTTTCTCTTTCCTCTCCCCTCTTTGTGCTACCCCAGAACAAAAGAAAATTACTCAGAATATACCCAAAATAGCCCCAGAATAAAGCCCTAAGGCAGTTAGTTGTTCAAAGGTGGTGAAAGTGCAGCTTTGACGTTTAGGCTGAAGAAATACTTTCTGTACAGCATTGAAGCTGCTTATCTTCCTGGGTCTGCATTGCAGACCACCTGTGGCTGTTCTGGTAATTACTGCTAGAGACTAGAATCAGCTCTTCTTTTTGCATTGTCCCTGTCGTTACCAGGGGCAATGAAGGGTAGATGAGCAGGTGTATGAATTGCTCAGGGAGATAAAGGAAAGAAATAACTGTGAGACTGTGTAATGTCGAGGTCGGGTGTTCTGTTAACAGGTCACCTAAATGCTATCTCTTGTTTGCATCTTGTAGCCAGTAATTTTGACACTTCATACGTTGAATGTTTATTCTCTCCTTGTTCCTTCCCCGCTGCCCCTCACTGAAGCCCAGCTGTGCATTTCCCGTCTGCCATGGGACTGAGGAGCGCTGCAGGCTGGTGCTCAGCTACGTCCTGGAGGTGAGTTTGCCACCAACTTCCTAATGATGTTTCACCTACTGCCCAATTCCCAATGTCTTCTGTATTTGCTAAATACTGCTTTCAAGGCAAATGAAATTATTTCTTCTCTTTGCAGGGCTTGAAGTCTGTTGACAGCAGTGTTAAAAAAGAGGGTGACCTTCCCGCAGCTGACCCCAGCACACCCATCCCACTGAAATATGAAGATGAATCCACCAGTGGTGGTCCTGAGTGTCTGGAAAAACAGATAGCGTTATTTTTAGACAAAAGTAAGTTGTATTGTTGTGCAAATAAGACCTTCCGGTGCCAACACAAACTGTTGCTTACTTTATTTTGATTATCAAAACAGCATGCTTACAAGTCACTAATTGCACTATTGCCTGAGCCAAAGTATTGCACCAAAAATTGGAGAACAGTCTGTTCCCTTTTAAATAGGAAAAGACTAGCTCATTTGGGTTAGTTTGCATATCAAAGCATCTCTTATTAGTAAACACATAATTTTACTGAACCCTATTTAGATGTGGCTTGCAGGTGACTTCCATAAGGGCTTAGTATTTTGGGGGTTGGTATGTGGAGTGCTGTAATTTGTGTGGGTTGTTTTCAAAACATCTTTGCTCTTCTGTTTTTTTTTTACTTGGAAGTCTTGTGGAAGAAATTCTTACTTCTGGCAGCTTTTTTCTCCTATGTCATGCTTGCTGCTGAACTCTATATAAAATGTTAACTGGGATTTTGTTTGCTTTCTCACCTCTTATGAGAGGAAGCAGCAAAATAAGCAAAAAAAGCATTTAAACACTCAAACTCCAGAAGTTTCAGGCTATAGTCTGCCTATTTTATTTTTCTCTGGGGTGCCACCAAAGGGTATAGGAGGAAAGACTGTTCTTCTGAACTAGGTCTCTGCAGGGTGAGAAGCCCTGTAAGTGTAACCCAGAAGGAAATTTAAGTCTTGCATATCTTTGCAGTTCTTCATTCGTTCCTTTCTCTCCCTTCTCCCTTTGAAAAATCTCTACATAATAAGCAAGTTCAGTGTTGAGTTGTTAATTTAATTGTTCTCATGTTTCTCTTCCAATTTTATGATTGTCTCTTGAATGTCAATGACCTGGAGATGTGCACACGCTGTCTCAGTTCTTGGCAGATCAGTGACTATGGCATTTACACCTCCATCAGAAAGCTACGTTGTGTTGACCTTGTGTAAATTCTGGACAATACTGTTAATATGGACTGTGAGACTAATTTTTTACCAAGATCTACTGAGGTTTTACTGAGATCAGCTGAGCGAGAACAGAGCACTGACTTCAGCTCTCCTGCAGCCAGGCTCTGTCTTCTGCTTTTGCAGTTTGGAACTGGTGACACATGGCAGCTGCTTGCCAGCTGGCAGGGAGAACAGCCACGTGTTGACTTCTGTTTAGAAACAAGCGTTTCCTGGGGGATGTGGGAGACAAATATTGCACAGATCAGAAAAAAAATATTTTAGCTGATTGCTGGAGTTCTTCCCTGAAGTAGCGAGGGTGCTACTTGTTTGGGTCCTAAGGACTCAATTTAACCCAGAAAAGTGGTTCAAACAGGGAGAAGCTTTGGCTTCTCTGGTACATGGGCTTGTTTGTTTTCTGTGATGCATATACATAGTTTCACTACTATATTTACATATAGAAAGGGTAAGTGTTCTTAATTCCTGAAGAGAACTACTTCTGAATACTATGTGTTCTGTGTCTTTAACTGCATGGGGTGTTACTGTATTAGATTTGTCTTTGTCCTAATGTAAACACGTAGCTCTTCTGACCTGCAAACCCTCTAGCTTTAGAAAGCTCCAGGCCTTGTAGGTTTGCCTGTAAGCAAGAGACTCATTTCTGTGTGCAGATACTGTCAGGGCAAAATTCTGTCCTTTGATATCCTGTTCTTGGATGCTGCAGTGATTATGGAACCAGAAAGAAGGAACCTTCATAGTCTTACCCTGAGGGTGTCTTGGAACTAGTGTTCCAAGGAAAAGAAGACATTGGTTCTCCTTGCTGAAGTTATCCAGCTCCTGTGCTGGAGGCTGAACCCACCAACAGAGGCTTCCTCGCTTGGAGACTGTTCATACAGAAACAGCACACACATTCTCAGGATTTGGTGAAGAACATGACAAACTATGCCTCTGACTTTCCCTTTCTTTTCTCCTGCTTCCTAACAGAGTAGTCTTGGCCACTGCACCCATATTTCAAAAGCTGTTTAAAGGATGAGAGTTGAACAGCATAGTCACTGTGCTTCCTATATTCGAGCATGCCACGGTCAGGTGGAGTGTGTGGAAAAGTTCCAAGTTTTGGGTCCATTTTGCAGATGAAAAACGTAGTGGCAGAGAAGTTGGTGTAACTCTACTTGCCCAGAGCTGTAATAAGGCAATCTACATTCTGTCTGTGTGCTGATGAAGTTGTGTCCAACCTCTGGTTTATGTTATAGAGACGAGATTTACTGATGAGGTTCTGTTCATGTTACAGTGGGCTCGTTTCAGAAGGGTAAGCATTCCAGTCAGTCAGGAATGATTCCCGGATCGTGGCAATATAAAATGAAACTCCAGCTCATTCTGAAATCATCAAAGGCTTATTATGTCCTCTCTGACGCTGCGATGATTCTGCAGAAATACGGGAGAGCGTTACGATACATCAAGCTGGCTTTACAGTGCCACGGTGAGTTGCTGGAAGTATTTGTCATCTGTGCCATTGCCTCTACATACCTTTTTCAGTGTCAAGTACGTGATGTGTCCTGGTGGCATGCAGTGACAAGCTTGACGACCACGTGTTTAATTTAAGGGGGTGAAAGCTGTACTAAGAGTAACTCACTGTTAGAAAGGTGCTCCTGTTTTGACTGAATGGGAGACTTAAGAGTGCAGATTTGGAGCTTCAGAGCACTTGAAGTTGGGAGGGTCAGTCCTGGTGTCAGGACCAAGATGGTGTTCAGAACTCCGACTGCTATCACTGTGAGCAGGTGGTTTTTCCCTGGAAATACCTGGTGGTTCTGCTTTCATTTATGTATATTCCTGATTCTTAGAAATGCCAAATGTAGACATCAGCTGGATCAGATACTCCTCTAAAATGTGAAATAAATCCTCAAATACTACTGAGGAAAACTAAGTAAAATCAGGCTATTTAGAACATTGTAACAATAATGAGAATAATTAATTGGAAAATGCCATTAGTTTTGTACTTTAGTACTACCATTTGGCTTCTATATTTGCAGGGGTGCAGGGAGGTAGGAGCAGTTGATCTTAACGCAAAGCATCAATACGCTTAACCAATAACTCAAAGCTTTTTTCAGCTTTTAGCCTTTTAAAGGCTCAAATTCAAACTGTATATTTTTGGGAATTAATTTTTCAGGCTGTATCTCACTTGAGATAATCTGTAGGAAGTCAGTTTTTCATTAGTCAAATCTGAGATTCGCATTTCTAATTACCAGATTCACCACTTGTCTTGAACGTAGTTGCTCTTTTGAAACTGTCAGCTGCGTAGAGCAACTGACTTTAAAAATGAGTTAGTTCTTCTTAGAACACCTGTGTCTGGATATAGAGAGTAAGTGTGACAGGTAACATAAAAACCAATTGTGTTGTCGGTCTGTGTCAACCATTTTGATGTTTAATTCTTCTTTTCTTCCCCCCTTTCTCATCCGTGGGATTTTTTGTTTTTTTCCTAACAGATACCTACTGCTGTCTCAGTGCCAGCATGCTTCCCGAAGTGTTAGTGTTTCTTTGTCAGTGTTTAACCCTTTGTGGAGATATCCAATTAATGCTCGCTCAAAATGCGAACAACAGAGCGGCGTATCTTGAAGAGTATAATTACCAGACCAAAGAAGATCAGGAAATACTACACAGTCTTCACAGAGAATCCACGTGCCAAGGTATGACGCTGATCCAAGAGAACTGCTGTAACTTAGTTATTTGACAGACATTAGTAATTTCAATGTGCTTCCTGGTACTGGTGCACAGATTTAATTTCTGGAGGAGGGTTTATTACACTTCAGTTCTGCTTTCTTCAGAGAAAGCTTCCTGTGCCTGTCATGCGTAAGGAGGCTGTCAAGGTGCTGTGAGACATGCCTGAAGTTGTTAAATAACTAAAGACAGTAATTGTTCAAGTTAGGGGTAAATTGTGCTCATCTGTAGAACTTGTGGGATCATTCTGACGTGGGTCTTAGGCTTGGTCTACAGGAGAATGCCCAAAATGATGATCACTGTAGATGTAAGTTTGTTTGGAAGAACTCTGACGTGCAGGCTTTGCATTTTGTTTTCTAGTGTTTGCCTGGGCCACTGACTTGTCTACAGATTTGGAGTGCCAGCTTTCCGTCAGCTGTAAATGTTACGAAGCAGCTTATGAAATTTTACTTTTCAGTAATTTAAAAAACCAAAATCCAGAGCAGCATATCCAGGTGCTAAAGAGGATGGGGAATATCAGGAACGAGATTGGAGTGTTTTACATGAACCAGGCTGCTGCGGTGCAGACTGAGAGAGTGGGCAAGTAGTCTGGTTTTTTTCCTTTCTCACTTCTTGCTATTTCACTGGGCTGCAACAGTGACAGTGTGTGTTTGCAGTGCAAGAAATCTTGAGTATTGCTGACTATGAAGGAGGTATTTAAAGAATTTCATAGTAAACCCTTTCCTGTCATTGATGTGATGTAACTTTAATGTCCATTGTAAGTATTAGTCTGCAATAGATCACTGTGGGTTGTACATCGGGGCCTAAAATGAGTAATGGAGTCTATAGCTTTGGAGAAATTCTTTTAAAAGTGTGTAGCCCTCAAAAAACATGATGGAAACATTAAACCAACTCTGTTATGGAAGGGAGAGAATGTTGCTTTCTGGATGTGTTTGGTTTAGCCCAGCGCAAACAAACCTAAACTCAATTTAAAGATAAGAATAGCCTCAGTGAGGTCAGTCTGTGAATTTTTGGTAGGTAAATTCTAAAAGGTTGTTTACGAGAAAAGTTAAAAGAACACGATGGAAATGTTTGTTCAGCCTGTTTTAAGAATTTGAATGTGATGGTAAGTCTTGTGTTTTAACCCTAGTGAGTAAGAATGTATCGACGACAGAGCAGCAGCTCTGGAAGAAAAGCTTCTCTTGCTTTGAGGAAGGAATTCAGAATTTCGAGTCCATTGATGATGCAACCAATGCAGCTCTTCTGCTCTGCAACACGGGAAGACTGATGCGGATTTGTGCTCAGGCACACTGTGTGACTGAAGGGGACTTCAAAAGAGAGTTTTCCCCAGAAGAGGCACTTTATTATAATAAGGTAACATTGTGCTATTGCCAGAATGGCCCATACCCTAATGTACCTTTTACTCTAGAATATTTGTAAGTATGTGTTAAGTCTTGATGTAATAACTTGAGAAACCTCCTGCTTTCACATAATCCTCATCCTTGCTGTTTAGGCTTCACTGCTGTTGAGGTTTGGTTCTATTGTTCTGATCTGGGAAGTGCTGGGACATTCACATCTTTAACAGACTGCAGTAACACACACAGGGCAGGGAGAAATGCATGGTCACCATTACAATTACGACCAAAATGGGTGTAAAGAGCATACTGAAGAAGGTTCAGACAGATAATTTTTGAATGATTCCTTAAGAATGAATAAAGGGAAACACATTTCTAGTTGCTATAGAGCAGTAGCCATGTATGTGTGTTGTTTTATCACCTGCAGGCTATTGACTACTATCTGAAGGCGTTAAGGTCACTGGGTAAGAGAGATGTGCATCCAGCTGTTTGGGATTCTGTCAACTGGGAGCTCTCCACTACCTATTTCACTATGGCAACTCTGCAGCAGGATTATGCTCCAGTATCTAGAAAGGCCCAGGAACAGGTAATAAAATGCATTTGTGACAACATCAGAATAAATTGTCTTCCTCAAAAACTAAACAGTGAGCAAATTGGATGTAGGAATAACTTGTAAACCTTCATTAGATTGAAGAACTTCTTTGCAGTAGTTCTTGCAAACTCTAAACTGCTTAGTCACTTGCATTTTTTTAAGGTTTTTGCTGAATGAAAAGGTCAAAATAGAGATTTAATCCTTACTCTTGCACATAGTGGTGGTCTAGCTTCATAGTAATCACACTACATCTTCTTGTTTTCTCTTGTAGATAGAGAAGGAAGTTAGTGAAGCCATGATGAAGTCCTTGAAATACTGTGATGTGGATACAGTGTCTGCACGTCAGCCTCTCTGCCAATATCGGGCTGCCACCATCCACCACAGGCTTGCCTCAATGTACCACAGTTGCCTGAGAAACCAGGTACTGGTACAAACTGGTTTGGTTTCTGTGTAGGTTCTGGACTTAAAACGTTCAAAGTGTGGAGACTGGTATTTGTGCTTCTATTTGTAGTGAAGATATATTTAAGCTATTTAACCTCAGAAATGTGAGGTGGTTTATTTGCAAATCGTTGTGAAATCTAATGTTACTTTTGGGAGCTGTCTGCCCTTCAGAGAGTGCACTGAGCTTTGTGGTTCTAAGTACATCCATGTGCTAATAATTACTTTCTTTGGTTTGGTTTTGCATCCAGCCACCCTGCTGGTACTGAAGCCAGGCGGCTTTCTGCTAGACCACGAACGTAGAATGTATTAAGGCCTTAGTGGAGACTTGCATGTCTCTGATGACTTTATTTTTTTCCAAATTATTATTCTGTGTGCTTAACTGAGTTTTAGTCGGTGTGAATTCATGAGCACTCACTATGAAATTACAGTAGCTTCAAAGAGAGCAGGCTGGTGGTGTGTTCTAGAAACACGTGGACATTTAGATGAACTCTTATGAAATGGGCTGGGGAACGGTTGTTCAGTGGTTGACCATACCAACTGTCTGGGCTTTATGATGTGCCCTCCTCTGAGTGCAGGTGGGTGATGAGCACCTGAGGAAGCAACACCGGGTACTTGCTGATCTCCATTACAGTAAAGCAGTGCGACTCTTCCAGCTCTTGAAGGACGCGCCCTGTGAGTTCCTTCGTGTGCAGCTGGAAAGAGTGGCATTTGCAGAGTTCCAGATGGCCAGTAAGTCTAGCTCTGTCTCACTACAACAGCTTTCTGAACTACTGACCGAATTAATTTCATTTTTAGTTAACTTTGCATATGAGAGCAGGAGTAACCTGCGTTTTTTTTATCTCACTGGTTTTCAGTTGACTAGAACAGTATGTGCTTTTCTCCAACTCTTTAAGTGTTTGGATGGAAGAAAAAGCACAATCTATAACATAAGCCATTTGTGTCCTTTTTTTACTTATTTTTTTTAACTTTTTTTAGGTCAGAACAGCAGTGCTGCAAAATTAAAGACTTTATCTGGGGCCCTGGATATAATGGTGAAAACCAAGGGTGCGTTTCAGCTCATCAGAAAGGAGCTTGAGGCAGAAAGTGAGCAGGTAACAAAAGTCTGGTGGTGTAATTCATCTGCTCCCTGGTCACAGTCACAGAAAACTGGTCACTTTGGCAATTAAGATACTACTTAGTTACTGTTCAGTAAGACCTGGTCGCTTAAATAGCGTGGATGGGGTGTGAACCTGTTGCAGTTCTATTCTAGCCTTTAAGTGGAAGTGGATAAAACAAATCACTCCAGAACGTGATGAGGAGATGGATTAAAACACGTTTGCATATGGATGTAGACGGACTGAGTGAGTGAATGGGGTTCTGTGCAAATCTGTATTATCCCTTAAAGGTCCCTTATTATCCCTTAAAAGTCATCTTAAAGAACTTAAGAACATATGTATAATATACATGGGAATTCTCTCTGTATATTTATTATATCTAATATTGGAATATTAAAATGTGGAAGGTTATCTGTACCTAGTGGTAGTAGGTTCTTGATGCCTAAATAAATAATTACTTGCAGTATTTGCTGCTGTGTCTTCACCTCTTGCTAGCAGTTCAGGAAACAGATTGAGTAGTCAAACCCACAATTTCCCCATGCTTTTATAAGTAAATGTTCTAATACATACGTGCATCACAGGCAGTTGGCATAACTTGTGTGGTGTGTGGGTGGGTGGGAGCTACCTCCTGATGCCTCGTCAAGAGGGTGTCACAGCAATTGCAGTGCTGGTCCCACACCTGTAATGAGTAAGTGTAATTGTCTGACTTCACTGAGGGGTGTTTAAACAGTTGAGTGAGATGGTTTGTTTTTCTCTCCTGCAGATAAGCAAGGATAAAGGTAGTGCTGAGAATGTGTCCCCTAATGATCCATCTGCTGGCCTTAACAAAGAAGAAGTGTTGAAACTGCTTAGTATTTTTGAGTCCAGAATGTCATTCCTTCTCCTCCAATCCATTAAACTGTTAACTTCCACCAAAAAGAAAATGGGGTAAGTTGAACCTTGAAATGTGTGTGTAGATATGATTCTTATCCATAAATTCATACAATGATGTACTCTTAAGCATGCAAGACTGGGGTATTTATTCTTTCATGGGGGTGACCCTTCTGTGTGGAGGAGGAGCCAAGACACGCCTTGATCTTCTGTATGTGGGACGTTTTGTGTGTTACTGAGGGAGTGACCAAGAAACATCCTTACTGAGTGTGTGTGTAGGCAGCTGTTTGCTCTCCTCTTGCCTGACAGCAGTCCAGGACTGAGCAACAACCCAAAATTCAGACTGAGTGGTTGTATTCACATAGGAAAGTAAATAGTTTGTCATTGTTGTCTGAAGTACATGGTACAGTTCTGTCACTGGTGCTTTATCATGCTCTGTGATACCTGACTTACCCTTTAGAGGATAGAAATCCTCTGTCCTTCAGAGGTGTAAATTCACAGCAAAGCAGTTTAACTTGATACTGCCATCATTTTGCTGGAATACTCCTCATTGTCTCTTTTATTTTTTAATCAAACTGTTTGCTCAGGGAATAAGGTGTGTGTAGATGGGGTCCTTTATCATAACTGACGTTGGTCTTCCCCTGTGACAGAGCGCTTGAAGATAGTGGGGGGGGAAACTGCTGTTCTGCTGACCTTTTGGTATGTCCTGATGATAAAACCTGTCAGTGACAGCACAGTTTAGCGAACAGAACACTTGAGAATAAATGTAGGCACATCAGAAACGCTGCAAGTAGAGAGGGATGGATTTGGGGAAGACACTCGCTGGTGGTGATGAATTTTCTGAGGCCTAATGGAATACAATGGAGAAACAACCTTTCTTGCTGCTGGAGTTCAGAACAAATGTGGTTTCCCCTTTCCACCTGGGGCTCGAAGTGTTGTTGGGATGACATTGGCAGTGGAATTCCTTACACTTAGATTTGAACGTGAGTGGTGTGGCTTTCAGGATCCAGAAAACACCCGTTACTTCCTCAGCAGCAAATGTGTTTGCAGAAGCTACAGCAGCTAATTATTAGTGCTGTTCCAGTGTTCCATACAGTTAATTTATGAAGATGTGGCATTAATTCTAGTATTACAGTTTTGGAGAATCCTTTTGGTGTTGGAGGCTGTGTTAATAGTTTTTTGTGGTGGAAGCCCTGCAGATGCAAGTGCTGTTTTGCTAAAGGGAAGCTGTGACATGAATTCATTCTGCACAGTAACCTGCAGCTGAGAGCAGGGGCCTGGGGAGGAGAAAAACGTGTGAGAGGAGGGAAGGCTGGCCCTTCCTTAGCTTTTAGGTGCCTTGTTTGGGGTTTTCACTTCTTTCTAAGGAGCATCCACAAGGTGGCAATCTGCATATGTGATATGCAGAGGATTGAAGTATAGTTTGTCTGTAACCACGTAGGTGTCCAAGGAACTGAGGAAATAGCTTTAGTTCTGTTACCTCATAACGGGGGTAAGTCGTGTAAAACAAGAAACTCCTCAGTTTTTAGGGGTTTTCCCCCAGCCCAGTTTATTTTCTTGGCAGTGGGGTTTGCAGGGAAACGTGTTAGTTTGAATACCAGGAAAGGGTAGTGGTGCTACAACATCTTCAGCTGTTTTTTTATACAGTGATAGATTGAGGCTCTTAAAAAAAACCCAGAAACTACCTTTCACTGCACCTTTCTAGTTCCTTGTGTGCTTATTGCATGTGTTTCCTCAGCTCTGCTCTGTAGAAGGTGGTGAGGGCTGCCTTCTGTTCCAATAGTAGGCTGAAAACAGGGAGGAAATCAGAGCTCACAAATGCTCTTTCGGGGTCTCAGATGCACTTTGTCAGAGAACTGGAGAACGGGGTAAAATGAGTATTTTCTAGTGAAACTTGCACACTGCCAATACAGCTGGGTGACAGCAGAGTTTCACCCTCCAAAAGGGAAATGTGTAACTGAGCTTGGCTCTAAGTTGAGGAAAGATGTGATTGAAAGTAATACTTCTAATTCTTCTAACTTACCCTAGAAATAATACTTTGCATTTCAGTGGCTTTTTATTGACTTACCTGTTCCCTTTAATAAAGAAACTCATCCCATTTCTGCCAAGTGTTATGAGTTTAATTTGCTTCACCATTTCTTGCTTATTCCCGAAGCATTTGCAGCTAAACTGCTGGCTGCTTGCACACACACAGAATTTATTATATATTTATTTGTAATATCAATGGCAGAATATTTTTCCTTTTTTTTTTTTNGATTGACAGGATTTGTCAGATGGAGAAAACTGGAAGTTTTGCAATCTGGCAAAAGAGGAAAAGTCCTTCTGTGCTGAGATACTGAGCATGGAAGTACGTATGGAAACTGCAGGAAGAAGAAACGAAGGAGATAAGAGCCTCTAATCAAAACACCAGGCGTGTGGTTTCCCAGGGAGAGCCATCGATGTTGTTGTTTAATAACTGGTCTCAGTTTTCAGAAGAAGATGTGGTGGTGGCCAGGCTAACCATCTGTATTACCTCTTTCCTTTTTAGAGGCATTAACGAAGAAGAAGCTGTTCTTAAAACAAACAGGCAAGTTTACTCCCTGCTGTTGCGGGCAACCGCTAACAAAAGCCTGACCCTGCTTGACCGGACAGAGGTGATGTTGAATTTGCTGGAGCAGCTGACTCCAAGCGAGGGCAGTACCGCAGGGGTTCAGTGAGTGAAACGCTGCAGCCCAGCAGGAGCAGTGCCTTGTCCTGGCATCACTGGTATTTCCCCCACCTGATACTTGTATTTATTGAGGGTGATGCCATTGCCCTGTTACACTGTACGTCTGGGGAAGAAGAGGGATTCCTTTTTAGCCCCTGGAGCTCTATAACAGCTGGGTTACTGGCTGGTTTTTGTTTGAAATGCCAAACTGGGGCTCTGGATGCAAACATTAACAACTCTGTTAGAGAAATGAATGAGTTTTCTCTTACAGGTATTGTGCTTTGCAGTGATACAAATGTTTTGCAGAAAAGTGTGATCTCACTGTTGCTCTGGTTTGGTATTTAATGAGATGGACTTTATAAGCAAAGCTCCACTGGAACAGGTGGAGCAGTAACAGGAACGGGAGTTGTACGAGGCCATCCCTGTGGAAATGAGAGACACTATTGTCCCACACAAAACTCTGTGCCTTTCCAGCTTTGATGCAAAACACAATATCAGCCATCACCGGGATTTCATTTACCCCCAAAAGCAAATGGTTTTAGCCAGGTTTGAATTGGTGAAGAATAGTGTTATCTTTTTCAGACTTGAAACTGTGAATAAAGGAGAGCATATTTTTAAATTAAAAAAATTATTTATTAAATAAATTCATGCCTCAGTTTGCTTTGTTTGCATTGGCTGTGACTAATGACTGTCATTGGAGAAACAAACTGCTCAACAGGATTAAAACCACCTGAAAGGCAGTGGGGGCTGGATCTGTCAGATCAGGTCTGATGAATGAGCATAGTCCTAATCCCAGCATGTGAGGATTCTGGGGTTTGGAAATATGTATTATTTGAAGATAACACTTCACAAAATAGAAATGTGGTGTCTTACTGGTTTTTTTACAAATCAATGCAGTTCACTGTTCTACAGTAATGGTGTAAAACACACTTCATGTAAAGGTAGTAACAGGATGCCTATGTATTTTATTTTTTACTCTCTCATTACTTGTAAGTACAGAATGAACTATTTAAGGGTCTTGTTTTGAGGAGGTGATTCTCACTCCTGTGGTGTGAGATGCTTTGTTTTTATGGGGCCTGTTTTAACCCAGAAACCCCCTGTTTGTAGACATTTCCATCCTGATGTGGTTTTTCCAAGTGCACTGAATCCAAATACACAACTTGAAATGACTTCAGTTTCTATTAACTCTATTAATTGGAAATTCAGGACAAATACTCAGGATGAAGTTAATAAATAGGAACTTAGAGCAAAGGAGGATTTCTCTGTTATTGTGAAGCATGTGGTGAATTTTTGGATCCTGAATTGCTGTCTTCCTTACATGACTGATTAACCTAAGAGTTATAATTGAGTATATTATGATTTAAATATTCTATGAATTCCTTAGCACTAATGCTAAATGGGATTAATTTTTCTCCTTTCAAAGATAACCAATTAAAGCATAAACCACATCTGAACATGACAACTTTAACACCACTATTAACTGTGCTGAGCCACTTTATTTCTCTGTTAATAAATCTTCCTTCCTGGTAAGAACAGAAACCAAAACCTAGCATTTAGGATGCTGTAAGGACATTGAGGTGACAGCTGACCTGCTCTGAGCTCCACACAGCGATTGGCCTAGTCCAGTGAGAATATACAATCAGGGTTTTAATATAAATATTTGAAGAGCACAATGAACCTGTGAGCTTCACCACAGAAAATACTCCCTTCTAAGTATCATCTTTTTCTCTTGAAGAAGAAAAGCTGGTGTGTGGGAAACTGATCACGCTGAGAAAGGAAAACCTTAACCTCGTGTGCCAGGAGATACCTGAGGTGATCCACTGGATTTATTCCAATGGACTGGGAATGCCCACATGAAATATTTACGCTGCCCACGGGAGACACAGGGGAAGAGCAGACGCTTGAAGAGGTGCCAGACAGCTTCTAGGATTCCCAGATATTTCGATGCAAACTTCTCCCCCCAGGCCCTGACAAGGACAGAGCTGCTTATTCCTGAAAAACACTTTCTTGCAGGACAACATCTTCCAATATTCGCCTTCAAGCGCCCGCTGAGCTCTTACTTCAGGAAGCGGCAGTTCTGTGCATGAAGTGCTTTCTGGATCCCGGCAGCGAGGTCCTGGGGAGTGGGACTCTCTGCAGTGCAGGCGACCGGGATTCCTGCGGCCTCCAGGGCCTCTGCCGTGGTTGGGCCGATGGCAGCGAACTGAAATGACATCATTAAAATAGCTCAGTAAACCATACCAACCAGATTTTCAGTATTAAAAACCACCTATTAATTAAACTACTTAAAAATTACTTAGGAAAGATTATATTCTCTCCCCGTGACAAACATTTAAAGCTCTCACTCGCACAAAACAGGGAAATTTTAATCTGCCTCTAATCACTGACTGAAGCAAGAACCGCTCCCACCTTCCCATCGCTAAGAGATAATAAAGCTTTTGCCCAGTGGAGATGGGGCGAGTTGGAGGGGAAAACAATTCCTTTTTTCCAAAGAATAGGCTGTGGGGTATGTAATAGGAGGGTGCATCAGTAGGAGAGGAGGAGGAGGAGGAGAGGGGATGAGGAACACACTGCCCAGCTTGACGGGGACGAGTCATTTACAACCCTTCTCTGGGCCGACTGCACACAGATAAATAACAATTCTATTACAAGCTAATGGGGATCAATAACTGCCAGTACCAGCTTCAAAGCATTTCTTTTATTCAAAATCAATGAATTACAAACCTTAACATTTGTATTCACTACCTGTGTGTTCACTCTAACCTGCTTTTTCAGAGAAATAAACACAAACCAAAGAGAAACTGGAGGTTTGTAACGGAGGTAACAGCCTTCCTATCCCTTGTCAAACCCGCCCCAAGCTTACTCTCTATTATATTTCACCATTTTTGAAGAGAAGATACCTTGATATGGTTGAGAAAATCCCCTGAAAGCTTTTGGATGTGCTGGAGGCAAAATTTGACACCAGAGGGACTGAAGAACACGACACTTGCTGGAATTCCCTGAGGAAAAGTAACCACAGGTTCTAGTCCTACTTTCCATAAGGAGAAAAGCCTGTAATTTGAATAAAATTAATCCTACATACAGTGTGGGCTCCTACAAATTCGGAAAGTACGTCTTGAAAACAATCAAAGCAATTATGAGTACCTTCAAATCTTTTCCTATGCTCTGATCTGTGATTAGGGACATTTATAGATGTTTTAAAAAGGGAAAAACATTAATAACAATTGTAGCAAATACATCTCAATACACTTGTCCACGGCACCTCACCTGGAATTCCAACACTTCACATGAGATTGTTACATCCTGAACAGGACAATCAGAGCAGCAACACTGAAACTACGTAGGGCAGGTGACTACTGCTGGATTCTGATTTGTAACGTAGCAAAGATGTCCAGTGATAGTCCAATTACACTTATAAAAATTAAAAATCAAGCTGCTCAATAAATATCCTCGCTAAAGGTCATTTCTGGCACGGTATAAATGACAGAGCAGCCTTGTCCCACTCAAAGGAATAAACGGAATATGTAATTATTTCCCAGTAAATCTCAAATGTACATGTATTTTGAAAGTTAAAACGTGAAAGGTTTTGGTTTTTTCTTCAGCCTGAGGCCTTTTAGGCTCATTTACAATTGTCCCAACAAATACCTGAGGGACTCACGTTCTGTCTGAAACTTCTGCTAAAGGAGAACTGCTTTTGGTGGCCAACAGGGCAACAGAGCAAGGAGGTGATGCAGGATGTTCTCGTATCACCACAAGAGTCATTTACAGACAGCTGGGGAGAAGGGAGTATATTCTGCTGGGTATTATCATAAACCTCCAACATTCTCCCATCACGTCAGCGCCCGGTACCTGGTGTGAGAAGTAACTGCTCAGCGATTCTCGCAGGTCGGTGTGTTGGGTTGTTTGATAAACAGTAACGCTTTCCAGGGGAATTCCTGGGATCAGAACACAGAGTTGCAATTAAACAGGGAGTCGTTAATTTCTAGGATTTTGGTAAAACACTCTCAACATACTGACTGCACTGAAGTGGACTAAAAGGATTTAAAAGGTAAAGGAAAGGTACTTGCGGTGCGTCAGGATATACCAAAGCATGTGAACTGGCCAGTGGTGACTAAGTCACCTCCCACCCACAGGAGAGCGTGGGATGAAGGCAAATAGTCTTCCTCTCATCCCAGCTCTGTCCCAGAGCCACGGGCACCAACCCAGCCTCAGGCTTTTACTCCCACCCTCTAACTTCTTCTGGCCACCGTAACAGCAAATGCCATTTATTTTAGTTACTCAAGTTTGGTTTGTGAGCTGTGGATGCGCCCTTGCTCCCACCTGACTAATTCAGATGAGGGAAGTCCCACCTTTCTCTCGCAGCGCTGTAGGAAGTACTTCTCTTTTCAAGGCTCCACAAGGAAAAAGAAGAGCCGAGGAATTGGGTTTCTCTCCTGTAAACACACAAACAGGAACTTTAATTAACGTTTTTAATAAAGAGTAAACATGCTACATTTAATACATCTTAAAGGTACTGGGTGTTGAACATCGGAATAAATCATAAAATCATAGAATTGTCTAGGTGGGAAGGGACCTTTAAGACCATCAACCTAACTCTGATAAAAACCCATCACTAACCCATGTCCCTCAGCACTATCTCAACCCGGCTTTTCAATCCCTCCAGGGATGGGGCCTCAACCCCTGCCCTGGGCAGCCCTTTCCAAAGCTTAAGAACTCTTTCCATGAGGAAACATTTTTCCTGATCTCCAATCTGAACCTCCCCTGGTACAACCTGAGGCCATTTCCTCTTGTCCCATCGCCTGTGACTTGAGAGAAAAACCCAAACCCCCCCTGGGTACCCCCTCCTTTCAGGGAGTTGTAGAGAGTGAGAAGGTCTCCCCTCAGCATCCTTGTCTCCAGGCTGAACACCCCCAGCTCCCTCAGCCGCTCCTCACCAGACTTGTGCCCAGCACCTTGTTGAGCCAGTTCACAGTGTGGTCAGCAGCAGGGCTTTTAAACCAGCAGACACGATAATTCATCCACCATCTAGAATGACTGCACTGACTGTCACACGTTTCTCTGAGCAGTGTAAGCCAAAGGCAGAGTGTTTACATCGACCGGCTGAATAACGTGGCTTTTCAAAGCAGTGGTCATTCCGGGTTCCTCTAGATGAAGGTTTTTGTTGCCCTTTTTAAATTTGGGCTGGAGCCCCCCTGCTGTGAGGACAGGCTGAGAGAGCTGGGGGGGGAAGGTGGTGGAGCCTGGAGAAGAGAAGGCTCCGGGGAGACCTTTGAGCCCCTTCCTGTCCCTAAAGGGGGTCCAGGAGAGATGGGGAGGGACTCTTGATCAGGGATTGGAGTCACAGGACAAGGGGGCACGTTTTTAAACTGAAAGAGGGGAGATACAGATGAGACATGAGAAAGAAATTCTTTGCTGTGAGGGTGGTGAGAGCCTGGCCCAGGTTGCCCAGAGAAGCTGTGGCTGCCCCATCCCTGGAGGGGTTCAAGGCCAGGCTGGATGGGGCTTGGAGCAACCTGGTCTGGTGGGAGGTGTCCCTGCCCAGGGCAGGGGTTTGGAGCTGGTTGATCACTAAGGTCTCTTCCAACCCAAACCATTCTGTGATGATTTTAACTAACCCTTTCTGCAAATTCTTGAAAACTGTTCTCCTTTGGTGCTTAAAAACAGATCCCCCTGAAACCACATGTTCCTTCAAAGAAAAGGAGCTCCCCTTATCTGCTCCAGCCTGTGCCCTGGTGAATCACCACCAGGTCCAACTGGTCTGAAGCAGGGAAAGTCACCTGAAGTTCAAAGAGAACCTGCACTACAGTCATTTAAATCTTCTGATTAAACAGCAACTTCCAGTCACTACAGCACTGATCTTCTAGTAAAAGAAACAGTTTATCTACGGGGTCGTATAGCACTATTATGAATCAATTACAGAGGCTAAGATTTCATGTACATTAATATTCTGTATAGGTATTTCCAAGTATTTTTTAATTGCCTTTTAGAGACACCACCCACATTCCCGGCAGCTGCACTCAGGGTTCTACATATGAGACAGATGCAGCACGTGCTTCCCTGCGTCACTCCCACATGGTTTTATTAACAGGAAATCCTGAAACAGCAGAAGGCACATAAATTTAAATTAAGTACAAGATTTTAGATACTTACTTGAGCAAATATATTCAGCTAATTTTTCAGCATTTCCCGATTTTTCTCCTTGTGGAATAAGGCCAATTTCTTCCACTGTAGCCAAAAGCAGCAAAGGAAAACACGGGAATCAGTAAGAACAGTTCAGATTTACTATCACAGAAACAGGGGTTGGAAAGGGAGACACAACTCGATCCACACACACAAAGACTTCCTTGAAAAGCAATAAATGACAGCATTTGAAGTAGTAACACGCTGTGAAACATTCATTCTGGTTCTAGAAAGAAATACTTGAAAACAGTACAAAAGAAGGGTTGTAGGGAGAGCTAAACTGCTTCAGAAAATCTGAGAGTGTGGCACTGGTCTTACTTAAGCAAGGAAGTAGGGATAAGCTGAATTCCTGAGAAGTTAACTAATTCAGGATTTGATGGATTCAAGATGCTTGCTGGGTGTCACCGGCTGGTGTTCCAGTGTTGTCACCAGCCTGCCTGAAAAAATACACATTTTATAGAGGTAGCCAGTACTTATCCAAATAATTTTTGGACTGGAAACAGAAAAACATCTATTGAAATTCTCAAATGCTTTTTGTAGTGTTTGCTGTGTGGTTCAGTGGGAGCTAAAGCTACAGTGCAATGTCACAGTTAGGCTTTCCTACACTAAATCCTACATCGCATTTTGGCTCTGCCCTCACAGTATGTGTTGCATCAGATAAAAAACAGTGTTGAGGCAAATAAAGCAGATGAAGACAGACAGGAGGATGTTCCAGTGCTGGCTTCTGGTTGGCAAACACCTCACAGGAACACTCAGGGAATGTATGAAGTGGGACGCGCTGGCCCTTCAACCTCAGACAATCACATTATAATCCCCTTCATCCAATTCCACTTCCAAAGTGGAAAAAAAACCAAACCCATCCATGCACAAATTAAGAAAAAAGGGTTTTGGCTTTTTTTTTTTTAGCAAATTTTTATAGTCATTACCAACTCATTACAATAAAAGTCATGAAAAACTAGAGGCTAGACCCTTAGCTGAAATAAGCATGTATAGCTCTAATGTGTATGCTATTAACTGGCTCTCAAAATCACCCTTTTATAAAACTTACCTGTATTTTTTCCTAGGCATTCTTGAATAGCAGCTGATATTCCAAAAATTGTACTTGCAAGATAGACTTATTTAAGATATCTTTTAAAATCACAGAATGGATTGAGTTGGAAGGTCCTTAAAGATCATTGAGTTCCACACCCCTGCCCTGGGCAGGGACACCTCCCACCAGACCAGGTTGCTCCAAGCCCCATCCAGCCTGGCCTTGAACCCCTCCAGGGATGGGGCAGCCACAGCTTCTCTGGGCAACCCTCACACCAAACAAGTTTTTCCCAATCTAAATCCCCTCTTTCAGTTTAACCCATTCCCCCTCGTCCTATTGCTCCCCACCCTCCCGATCAAGAGTCCCTCCCCAAACAAAGCAAGTCCCTCCCTTACCTTGGGAAGCTGTAGCTTTTCCCACCACATACACCGGTTTGGTTTTCCATCTTTGTTTAAGAGATTTTAACCAGGCTGCAAAAAACATTAAATTAAAATCAAGCACATGGCAACAAAACATGAATGCTAAATGAGTATTTGGATTTCGGTCTAATCTACAAATACAGCAAAGTAACAATAACTAATGCTCCACTACGTATTTCAGCAAATCTGGATGTACAAAATGAATTTTTAATGTATTCTTTTGCATTGTGTAAATAACAGTCTACAACATGTTTGTAAAAGCCTAATTGGAGTAAACAGTTTTTAGCTGCTTTTTGTTAAGTAGCATTTTGAATGCCCATTTGTCAGATCAGGTGCAACTGCCAGTGCTCATCTGGCACCAAGAATTTAAAAGAGCATCAGAAGTCACAGGAAAATCCAGCACGTAGTGCAAAGGGAGACTCAGACATACAAATTGGTGGTTAACAAGTGAAGGCTTAGGCAAAACCCAAATATAATCTTTTATGACAACAAATAAAAGGGTAAAAATGTACATCTGTGCACTATAGTGCTCTGTAACACAACTCTTCCTTATACAACTAAAATACAGAAACTGGTTGTATTTCAAACATACCAAAAAAAGTTATCAGCTCAAAAACAAAATGCACCAGAGACTAAAATAAAAATTACTAAGAAATCATTTTCCTCCTTCAGGCCATAAGTATGTTATAGATTCCACATCTTGCATCCAGTTACTTGGTGTCTGCGCCTGAAATCCTAACGTATCAGAAATCAATAGGCTAAGTCTTTCACTGTCTTGTCTTAAAACAGACAGCACAGGACACTGAGTCCCTTTTCTAGTATTCTTGGGGGGAAAAAAAAAACCAAAACAAAACAACCCCTCCCCAGATGAAAAGATTTTTAAAAAAATAAATCAGAAGAACCTATTCTAAAGAAGGACAAAGAACAGGATTTATTACCTTTTAAAGGAACACAAAGAGGAACTAAAGATTTGTTTTATTTATTAAAATACGTGTTTCAGCAGCTCCCAAAATTCCTAATTGAGACTAGGGATGAACTCTAGGTTAGAGATTACATTTGACCAAAAATCCTAAAATACAGCCCTCTGCTGTTGAAAATGCTAAAATGACAGTGTATTTAAGGCTTACTCTAGGGTGCAGCTCCCTCACTGTACATTGATTACTGGGACTGCAGCCTAAATATGGAACAGACAATGGTATAATTTAAGTGCACACAGAAGCTCAAAAGAATTAAGAAGAATTGGAAGGATTTGACACATCACTGCTAACGCTCGTTTCTTGTAAGCCCTCACAACAGATCTGTTGGCTTTTATGTATCGCCGTTTCTTCACTGCATTTTCGCTGCTGCTCAATTCCCTCGCTAAGTCTGACATTCAAGAGAGAGATCTGTTTTTCTGGAAGACTCCACACGAAGCCTACACACAAATAGTAGTGCCCACGTCCCACAAAGCGCTCCTCTCTCTGCGGGAGGAAAGCAGCCGCTCAGCAAAACCAGGGGCTGCAGCGAAATCCTCCTCATGCAGGAGCTCCTGGTTACAACCCCTTTCAGCAAAGATAACCACAGCTGAAGCAGCTCACACTAATTAGAAATTTGCAACAAAAGCTCTCATTTCTGAAAACAGCTTTTTTCGTAAAAACGGTTGGTTTTTTACAACAGCAGAAAACCCAACCCTCAATCCCTTAAAAGCTCAACTTAGCACGAGGCCTTCATAATGAGATAAAGCTTTTCGAAAAGAGGCATAGTCCAAAGACCTAGCAGCGGGGGAAATAAAATTGCAAACTTCACAAAATACTGAAACAGGAAGACCAAGGGATATAAATATGCACCTACCTTCATTTTTAGTGTTCTCTTTTAAACATATCTTGATGGCTTCTAATGCTCTGGGACTGGTGAAAACTAGGCCTCCGTAACATTCTGGCTGAGAGAGCTACTTAGAAACAGTACATTTAAGAAAAAGATGGGGAAAAATAGTAAATAAATGAAAAAATTAAATCAAGAAATTCTTTAAACTCCTGTGAAAAACAAAACAGCTCCAATAAATGCCTGAAACTGAAAAAGGCAAATATTTCATTACTGTCCTAGAATATTTTGGGTTAGAAGGGACTTTAAAGATCATCTCGTTCCACCCCCCTGCCCTGGGCAGGGACACCTCCCACCAGACCAGGTTGCTCCAAGCCCCCTCCAACCTGGCCTTGAACCCCTCCAGGGACGAGGCAGCCACAGCTTCTCTGGGCAACCCTGGGCCAGGCTCTCACCACCCTCACAGCAGAGAAGTTCTTCCTGAGATCTAGCCCAAATCTCCCCTCTTTCAGTTTAAAACCTTTACCCCTTGTCCTATCACAACAGACCCTGTTAAAAAGTTTGTCCCTGGGGAGTGTTGACCTCAGCTGCCACCCCACTGTCAGGAGCATTTATAGGAGAAATGTGTAACAAATACCAAATTCAGAACAAAACTTGCACAATTATATTAGTTCTGAGAATCTGTAGGAATGGACCAGGATTCCTGTCAGTGAAATGAGCCAGAAGGATGGGAGAATGATGGATGAGGTAATTATAAATTCAAAGAAGTGAAAAAATCTGTTATTTCAAGTAGTAACAGCAAGGGTACTACCCAGCCAGCTGCTTGCCCCCTGCCCCCTCAAGGAACAGCTACAATTACTAATGGGCTCTCAAAGATCAGCAGAAAACAGGGAAAAAGTGTTCTTGGATCACTTGTAAATGCAGATCACCATGCACTCCAACACCTGAGAAATTCCGTGCTGTTGGAGACTGTCAATAAGGCAACAGAAAACCACATCTTAAAATTAAATATATACATTGAAGAAGTTGTAGAAAGAGAAGGATGGGATGGATTATGCAATTTTATTCCCTGTCAGGAGGGGATTTAAGGGTGAGCCTTGGGGCACCTTTTGCTGTCACTGGAGTCTCCTCATCATTTGTTGTGAGAAACACCATCCTACCTGTGACTACCTACAGACCTACAATCTAACCGTGAATTCCATGTGACAAACTTAATTCCTTAACAAGCACAGGCAACGCACAGTACTGTATTGTGTTATACAGAATAGGGTATTGTACGCGACCGTGTTTGTGGAAACACAGAGAGAGACCCCACAAAGGGCAGCAGGATCATTAAATCAAGGTAAGGCACAGCATCTTGGCAACCATGACTGAAGTTCTATTGAAATGTAAGACAACTGAAATGATGTAAAACTTGCCTTTTCAAATAAGCTTTCAAGAGAGATGAATTCAAATGACAAAACTGGAATCGAAGTTGCTTCAAATCCGTATAATCCTAATTCCTATCCAAAAAAAAAGAAAGTTTACAGCTCTCAAAACTGATTTCAAACATTAGGTTTTTTCTGTTTCAAAGAATTGAATAAGTTGGCATAAGGATACCTTTTTACTAAAGTAAAATGCAGAGGCATCTTATTTGCAGTTACTAGTGAATCTAGTTTGGTTTTGTCAGTTATTCAGTATTACAACCTAATACTGAACAGACAGCTGCAGAACCGAGGCCTCATCCATAGCTCCTGCACAGTTGCAGTGTGAGCCAGTCCCCAGAAGACAAACTATCACACAGGCCTGCAAACCTTCCTCAAAATACCTCTGTCGTTCTTTGAAGTCAGTAAAACTGCTCTCAGGAGTAAAACCTACTCACGGGACTAAAGGCAACGGCAGCAGAGACCACAGCAACAGGTAATCTCTTTTTCACGTCACATTTCCATTAATACCGTTAGTATTTTTTTTGTAATCTTAATTCTAACCACGTGAACACAATCAATATTAATTAATTAAAATGAAATGGTTTTAATATCAGTACTTTGCTGAGAGCTTTAACAGTGAATTCAGTACAAATGCCCCATAACTAAAATAAATTTTTCAGGAACAGCAACTTTTCTAGCACGCTTTTTTCTTTGTATAATTTCAGACATGCACTCCTCATTTTGATTAAACACGTTTTTCACTTGAAACAGTTCAATTAATCTACCTTGCTGAACACACAATACTGTTATTTAATAGCAAAGTGACACAACTGATTACTTTTTTTAAAGGTTACTCACTTTAATATAGGGATCTGGTCCCGAATCCTTGTCTTTGGGATCCTTCAGCAACAGAACCTTCATTGTTTACCAAACAACTGCAGAAGAACTCTGAAATGCAATAACGGAATTTACCCAAATTACATCCAGAGGACTTTCTGCTGCACAAGGACTTCACCAGCTCAGCTTCCAGGGTCCTGGGCTGCCAAGAGCTGCCCTGCCCTCCATACAGGGAGTGAGCAGTTAACGGAACCTTCTCTGGGTGTGAAGATCCACCCTGATAAGGGTAACAAACAACGTGCTGCCTTTAGATAATACTCCTTAAGGGAGAAGCCATAATGAAAGGAGATACATATTAAAGGAGACTATTTGGTAGAAGTAACAACCCCTACAATGCAGTCACATTCAGCAACATGTAATAAGCTCCTTTCTATTAAAAAAAATATTCTATTTTATTCATCTTCGTGCTACTTTCCAGCCTCTGCTCATCGTAATGACTATAAAAGGGCTTATGTATCAAGTGATTTAATTTGATGTATTTGGGAACTCACCCTTTTCTTGGGGGAAAATATGTGCAGGGCAGTGTTTCAAAATTGAAATAAAAAACCCCAAATGTATGTGCATATGTACACCCATTTATACATCTGAGTATAACACAGATACTATTCAGATGCCTTCTTTGATTTATCTATAGTAAACAATGCAAGACTGAAACACAAAGTATTCTGCCATTACAATGGAAGATGATGGTTGCAGTGCCTTAAAACCTGACTTTGGGGCTGAATTCAAAGCCTGTTACAACACAAAACCAAATACACCAAGCATCAAAGTAAACAAATGCAGTAACACAAACAAGCAGAAATCCATTCTCTAACCTTCATTATCTATGTGCTACTTCCCTGAAAGATGACATAGCAGCAAATTCTCTTTGAAATTAATAATTACGGCCCGTTGGACTCCTAAATACTTTGGCTGCTGGTGGCTTGGCGGAGGCAGGGCTGAGGGACCTTTCTCAATCACTTTAAACACTGTAACATTCTTCAGTTTAAAAATCCAATATTCTTCTAAAAACACACTTTGTGAAGAGTTCTGTGCAGCACAGTACTGATGTAACTCGCAATCTTTCCTAGAACTCCACCTTCAGTGTTTCTGCTCTAAGTATAATACATTTCTCCCTCTACTCTTGAAGTTGAACCAGCACCAAGGAAAATGTTACCTCGAACCTACCACATCTTCCTATTTCCAGAATATATAATGTTTAATAACGTTATGAAGTCATCAAAATGTAAACATAAGCAAAAAGACAAAAATCCTTCCAAACTGTATAATACAAGATAATAGGACATTTTTGAAAGAGCAATTTCCAAAAGGTATTGTAATAAACCCCCCCCAGATGACATGAGAGCGTTCACTCAGGTACACGTGGGGAAAGCAGATTTCTAATTAAATACTTTAGGTAGTTAGAAAGGAATTAACTTCCCATCCTGTGCCTTATTACTGCGTCAAGTAATGAGTAACAGTAAGAAATGGGTAAACATCCATGCTTAACAAGGTGACTTACGATAATCAAATTCATTGCTTTGTTTAGATCCCGCATGCAAAAAATATATACTGAAACCAAAGAATAATTACAAAGCCATAAAATATCACAAACTACCACAAGATGCAATTACCGGGATATCTCTTCTGCACAGATATCATACAAGCTGGATTTTGGACTTGGGCTACTGGCTCACAGCCCTGGTATCCCCAGCAGCCACTGGCTTGGTGTCAACCCTGCTAGAAGGAAGCTCATTTATTTTCTCCACAAAGGGGCTACAAGTGTCCAACATGCGACAAATCTGACCTAGGGAATCTGTAAGTTTGCACATTCATGAATAACGTGTATTTCGATGTCAACCACCCTCTGAGTGCTGTTGGTTTTACTGCTGAAAAAATGAAGTTTCCTTTTCTGCATCTGTAAACCTCTGGGACCGTTCTGTTCTTTCCGCCTGTGCGGCTCAGAGAGGTTGGCACAGATTTGGTGAGAGGCACGAGCCCGTGAGGACTGGTGGGAACACACCCATTTCCAAACGCCAGGGCCTCAAACCCAACACTCTGGGTGCAACCCAACCAAACTCACCTTCTTACCATCCCACTGCACTGGGAACTGTTAGAGAAACACGGTATTTTTACTGGTTTACTTGTTTCCTTGGGATGTAACCAAGGGCTGCCCTACAAGGGACTGAAAGACAGTTTTTGAAACAACTACCTTTCTTCTGAATACACTTCAAGTCAAGAACCCTGAGAAATATTCTTATTGAATCCAAGAGCGTTAGGAGAAAGCACAGAAATAAGACACACATCTTACATCTTTGGTAATTTCTGATGTGTTCTGAAAGAAGTACTTACAACACAAACATATCTTTCAGGTATTTTCTCTCTATATTTAACCAAGAAGTATGCATAAACTTCTAAGCAACCATAAAAAGCTTCTATTTAGAACCATGACTGGACTCAGCAGGATCCAGCGGAGCTCAATCTGTATCTGGAAAAGCCAACGTGTATGAATAACCTGAAGTTTTCCACTGCCAAGCCTTTGTTTAAAGGACGAGGCTGGACACCTGCTTTTGGCTCACTAAACAAGCACTTTGATTGCCTGAGCACAATTAACAGCCCTGCAAAGATTGTTCTCCAAACGTTAAAAAAAAAAAAAACCATTAGGCTTGCAAACAGCTAATATAAAGACAACAGATTTTTTTGTCTCGAGCACACAGACACAATGATGAAGAAAAACTTGCATTACTCAGTCTGAGGTTTAGGAACCATCCAATTAGCTCTGATGGTAACAAACTAGAGGAGCGACTGCAGTGTCTGAGGCACTACATCATGATGGAAGGCTAAAGCCAGTTTGGTGCTATTTCTCTGAGTCCACGTTACTTAATTTTAAGTCCACCTTACCTAATTTAAAAGAAGGATAATTTTAGGTCACATTGCATATTCAGAATATTATGCTTTCAGGCGTAATTGAAATTCTTCCCATTCACAGTATCACCCAGTAAAATTCAACATCCCTGTGCCCTCAATTAAAATATAAAGCTGATTACAATGTGTGCCCCTGGTATTAGTACAGTAAAAATCAGCAGTACTCTCTCATATTACACAATATAAAACCTTTGCAGATTTTTAATATAAAACATTATACAGAAAGAACATCTCTGGGGGTCACTCCATTTTCATTTCAAAAGCTGACCCCAAACTAATTGCAAGCTATCTTTAATACAGAGGACAGCTTGTAAAAAGAAGTAAATGGGTCCTTTTGTTTCTTGCTGCTAAGTGACATGGAGAGCTGCAAAATATATTAAACTTTTCTAATACTATTCTGATTATAAGCAACCGGGGGGGGGGGGGGGGGGGGGGGTCCCACAATGAGGTTTGATTGCCAAGTGCAAAGGGAATTGTCTGTTCTATCATAAACATAAATGGAGATGAATTATAAGACACCACTGAGATACAATTTTTAAAAAACCTCTAAAAAACCCTGGGCATATTTGATAGATATGCATAGCCTATCTATCATTTCTTACCAACCTTCTTTCACTACGATTAGATGGCTTTAATAACCAGAGAAGAAAGCCAAGCTTACCTGTAAGGCTGCCAAGAAGCATGGTTCAGAAATCTATCAAATTCACGGATAATGTAATACATACATCATCAAGTAGCAACAGCAACAGAAGATCTGAGAATAATTCCTTCCATTTGGGTGTCTATGTCACAAAACTCAACAACAAAACTCATTCTTTGGCATGGGAATCCAGAGGAGCTGCAAAGGACAGCCTTTTATACTACATTCTGGATGTTTACCAAAAGCAATGTTAGTAATTACTGTCACTGTTTACCGATAACAGTTTCAAAAATGCATTGGAAAACAATATATAGATGCAGGCTGCAAACTCACAGTGGCAGTTTTACTGTCGCAATAAAGGGCTTTGCCAATACATCTTTCCCCACACTGTATTCTTTCCCCATGTGTCAATATTAATTCATATTTTGGCAATGACCTTAGTGCTCCCAGACACAACTCTCAAAAAATCCCCTGTGCTTATTGTCGACCTCACTGCTTTTTCTGTTCGCTTGTCTGGAATTGCCTACAGCTAGTCTAGGAATTACTTCTTTAAGTAAGCAGTAAGCACTTGCTTCCTTTTTTCAATTCGGCTTTTGGTAATTAGACTAATGCCATAGATGCTGAGGACAGACTGACAGACCCCAGTACTGTACTTCAGTCAGCACTTGGCTTTATTTTCTTTCACAACAGTGTAACTGACAGGTTCAACAGCAACAAGCCAAGAAGAGAGGTGGCCAGAGCAGGGGAAACCTGAGGACGCTTGTGACATGGGACAGTTATTTTGCTTGCCTTTTAACAGACCACGCTTCAACACGCCAGGGAGCTGCGACCATTAACACCATTTGCCAGCGTATTTTGAGTCCCAGCAGAGACTGGACGAAATTGCAAGACCGGGGTACTTCTTTTAAAGCAGGTGACACCAGCAGAGAGAATCCCGGCGGTGTCAGGAGAGGGGCGGCTCCGGGCGGGGCCCCCCCCCCCCCCCCCCCCCCCCCCCCCCCCGCCCCGCGGCCA
>VXBJ01003465.1:217788-235037 GCA_013400055.1 Nycticryphes semicollaris
GGGGTCGGACTCGGACTCGGACTCGGACTCGGGCTCTGAGGAGGAAAGGATCGATGAGGTGAGCGGGGCCTCTCCCGGCCTTCCCCCGGCGCGCCGGGCCTGTGCCGGCCCTCACCGCGCTGGCCCTTGGTGCCGCTGTCTCCCCGCAGTTGCTGTCCTGCGGAGCCTGTCTCTCCCCTTCTCCTTCGCTCTGACCAAAACAAGCTGTAAAACGGCAGAAGCAGGCAGCCGGGGCCGCGAAGCCATGGCTGGGAGCTGTTGGGGGGGCGGGGGTTGTCCCCCTGGGAAGGCCCTTACTACTAGGCACCTGCGGGTGAAGGCCCAGCTGGGGCCTCGGGCTCCGGTTCGTGGGGTAAAGCGTAGGTCGCACGCCTAATCGGTGAGGTAAATTGTTAATCCGTGAGGTTAAGTGTACTCGGTGAGTTGTTGAAGAGTCGTATTTTTGGTTTGGTTTGGTTTTGCTTTCTTCTTTTCTAAATGTTGGAATCCCGTAGGCCACAATCAGGGGTACAGACCTGGCCCTTGTGGTGCATCAGTGTGTGGGACTGGAGGCAGTGACTTGAAAAACAGCACTTTCAACATAGAAAGCAGTACTGTTAATATAGACTATCAGTAAAAACACTTGGTGCACAGCGTTTGTTCTGAAAGGTGGAACAGGAGTTCACATTCTGTTTTGCTGTGACAAGGTCTCGTCACATGTCTACTGGCCAGGCTCCCAGAGTGGGGCTAATGGTACCACTACGATTTGAGGAAATAGCAGGAGTACAGTTTTGGATGTAATTGTTTAAAAGTCTGGAGCAATCTTCTGCCAGGTCATGCAGTTTTAAGATTTTAACTGCCTTGATCAAGCCTCTCTGCAGTAAGAGTCTGTGTGGCTACGGTAAACATAATTGTGTAAAACTGAGTGCAGGAACAAAGCATTAAAGGTTTGTTCATGACACAGTTTGTAAGTTAGTTTTAAGAAGTTACTTTCACAGATTCTTTCTAAAGATTACAGAAGAAATTATAACAACTGCTGAGATTACCAAAAGATGGAAATAAGTTCAATTTCTGATGTTGGCCGTTTCTTGTCTTCAAGTTTCTTATATTTTAACTTTTGTTTTGATATAGCATCTTGCCAAGAATGATTGATATTCTCTATTTTACTTCTTCATAGGAAGTGAATATTGAATTCGAAGCACATTCCATATCAGACAATGACTATAATGGGATAAAGAAATTACTACAACAGGTACGCTGACTTCTTGTTAGTTTGGTTGATGTATCCATAATAAATAACATCTGAAGAGTTATCCAAAGCCATCAGTTCGTATTTTCGCTATTGATCTATAGTTTTATTGTGCTTTAGCTCATGAAAATTTAGTAATTACAGCCACAGTGAGCACATATCTCTTAAACCATGGTTTCAAGAACTTTACCCAGTAAACTACAGGGCTGTTCTTCCACGATGTGTATTATCTTTCCATCTTTATCATATCAGTTTCTGCTCAGAAAACCTCATTCAGTGTTAATCAATTTCTTGGAGGCTTTTTTTGTAAATTAGAGACCTTAAAAAACAGATCAGTAATGTGTCTGTTAAATCTGATAGCTTCCAGTTGTCTTTTGGCTGTTTCTGGTGTAAACCCATGCTCAGCAAGCACTCACATCTTTCCAAACTCAACAGGATACCAGCTATAAAAAATGCCAGCTCATGGAGAGTCAAGGAGCAGGCACTTCAAGAAGCTGATTTTTAGTTTTTAGGGTATTATGTTGAAGGGAGTTAAATAAACAAACTCTCTAAATGGAAATGAAAAACGGAACAGAGTATTGCATAGCAACTTGGAGAAATTATTGACTTTATTTTCTACTAAGTAGCCCACAATATATCATCAGGCCTAAAACTTAATATTAATTTCTTGTATTCCAGTTGTTTCTAAAAGCTCCTGTTAACACTGCTGAATTAACTGATATATTAATACAACAGAATCACATTGGGAGTATTATCAAGGTAAGACAGAATTTATGTTTTGAAATGAAGCACGGTTCTTTTTATGTTGAAATCACTTAACAGACTTTCAGAAAGCCATCCTGCCTTTGCAGTTGGTGTGCTCTCTTGCTTCTTTTCTTTGAGGATAATTCTTCTACAGGAGCTGAAATTTTTTTTTTTTGCCTACTTTCAATCAAACAAGGAATTTGATTTGTTATTTTGGTTCATTTGTTTTTATGTATGGAAGGCTCTTCATATTTCTCTCTGAATTTTGGTGTAGCAGACTACTAATGCTGACAATGCTATGGAGAAGTTTGTTACCATCCCCGAAGAAATAGGACCTTGAGATTTCCCTGCATTCTCAGTATGTACAGAGATATAGACCAAAAATAGCCAGTTTCCTTTTGTGCAGAGTTCTTTGGGTGTAGGAAAGGATGCTGAAGTGAGCCCCGAAGAAGTTCTGCTCTGACAGTGCAGCGCTTTGTGGAAGCTTCTGAGTCACTCCTGGCTATGGAAGCCGTTCAGTGCTGTGTAGTGCTCAAGGTGTCATGGCCTTTGCTGTCAAACCCAAACAAGCTGCACCCACAGAGCACAGTTGTGCTGTTATACCATGCTGCATGGCATCATTGCTATACATTCCTTTTTTGTCCTGTGCCAATAGTTTTTCCACTGAAATTTATTATGATCCTTACATTACAACTGCGTGACTTGCAGTTCTTTCCCCAGGTTTTTCATTGCAGAGTTTTGTTGAACCTTTTGTTTCACTGTCAAAGCTCTTTTGCTGTAAGGTTTTTAATACTTAGCGGGTTTATTTCCTTATGTTAGAAACTGAAGAAAATTGGTTTTGCTTAAGATACTGACAGGCCAGTGCCTCATACCAAGATGCTGCTTATCATATGTGAGCCTTTTTAGTGCCTTTCAAAAGATTCTGCTGTAGAAGACATGACCTGGCTCACTGCAGCTGGCTCTAAGTACCCAGAGACATTCAATGATGTGGCAACTTCATAACTATAAGCAGAATTTGTAGGTTGTGTGTTTGTACAGATTACCTGTACAGGTTGTCATCTGAGTATCTTCTGGAAAAAAAAACCCAAAACTAGCTCTTGCTGCAGAGAGTGGAAATAGAATGTCAATATGAGTTATTACTTTTTCTTTCATTAAATAGCAAGCAGAAGTCCAAGAAGACAGCAGTGACGATGATGAAGATGATGATGAAGTCTTTGGTTTTATAAGCTTCTTAAACTTAACAGAAAGAAAGGTTAGTATTCCTTATTAATTTCTAGACCATATAAGTGAGACTGCAGCCTGCTTTTCTGCCTTGTATAACCAGCCTAGACAGCCAGATCAGGATTGTGAAATCCACCATGGAGGGCTATGGTCTTAAAAGTTGCATCTCACTTAGCTTTCTTTTGGATCTAGGCCTGTGTAACTTGCTGAAAGTCAAACCTAAAGCCTATCCCTAAAGTGGGATAAGGAGTTAAAACAGGGTCCAATAAGTAGTTCCAGGGTAACCGACCTGCCAGCCTCTTATATTTCTTCGCTTTTGTCTTTGGCAGCTCTTGAGTTTTGCTGCTGAGTGTGCTGGTGTTGCAGCTCCTTGCTGTGTTCCTGTCAGCTGAGAACCTTTGTTTGCTGTCAGGGTTGGTAAATAATTTCAGAGAAATTGTACAGTGCTTTAGAGACTGCTTAAGGAAATTGCCAGTAAGCCTGTAGAATATTTCCCTGAAGTTCACATTCAAGGTTTTCTTGTATAAATAGTTGTACTATAATGTAAAGAAAATATACCTTTTGATTCTAGGGTACACAGTGTGCTGAACAAATCAAAGAGCTGATTCTAAGCCGGTGTGAGAAAAGCTGTGAACAGCATGTAGTTGAACAACTGAATAAGCTCCTAAATGACAGCACTAAACCTATTGGTCTTCTGCTGAGTGAAAGATTCATTAATGTACCACCACAGATTGCTCTGCCCATGCACCAGCAGCTCCAGTAAGTTTGTTTGGGGTTTTCTTTGATGGGATGTGGAATAGTACTTTGTATTTTTTCAGAAATCTTACGTGTATAGAACTATGTTAAGACAGGTGATACTACAGATGCAAGTAAGACATGAACAGAAAAAATCATCTCTTATAATGTCTCCAGTTAATTTTTTAGTATTTATTATATCTTTAAGCTTTTCAAATTCTTTAAGATGGAGGAAATAATTTAAGAGTATGTGCTGTCCTACTGCAGAAATAGCTGTGTATATATTAGTTTTACCTTTGTATTGCAGATTATTTTGGTATTGATCTAGGAAAATACAAAAATGAGAACTTTTTATAGCATGCTGATAATGAGCAACCTGGATGTTTCTGCTCATCTGTTAGTGTCTGGCTCTGGAATGGAAGATTTGGATTGAGGGACAGGCTTGTAAGCCTATTAGGTTTCAAGTAAATGAGTGGAGCAGGTTGGGTGCTGATTGATCTCTACAGTCCATGGATTTATATCATAGGCTGCATGAGTAAACAAATCCATTAACATAGAGCGTTACATTGGTTTAGTGCCACGTTAAGAACCAGGAAATTGTGTCGATAAGGAGCTCCAGTAATTAAATTAGGATAATTTTTTTTTCTTCTTTTCTCTTCTACAACGTGGGATTAGAAGTCAGATTAAGTTGACTGTTGTCATAGCTCATTGGAACAGTAACATAGACTTTTAAAGAATTACAACTTCGATATGAAAGAAAACATGTAGATATTGTTGGTCAAGAAGGTTTTTAAAGACAGAAATTAGGCACTTGAAGGCCTGGCTTTTAGGTTTACCACTTACCACAACTAAAATTCAGATCTCAGCCTCTCTCTTTAAAAGTTTTGGAGCTTTGCAGTGACATGTTTAACACAAGGATGGGCAAGAGCATCTTTTGGCTCTTCAGTTGTAGTTCCTCATGCGATTGATAATGTGATGAATTTGCAGGATTAAATTTGTTTCACAGACTCTCTACCATGAACAAGGTTCTGGGGAAAAAAGGGTTATATTGTGAAGTGTGGAAACACATGGATATTTTAATTGTTTTAAAGTACAAATAGTATGTTTGAGTACTAGGAATGTATGTGCAAAATGGCACTTTTAAGAAAATGGGCTGCAATATGAGTATCTTTTCACTACAAGGTTTACTCACACACTTGTTAAGGGTTTAAATTGTGCATGTAAAGATGTATTTTTAAATTGTGTGTGTAAACATTTATTTTACCTTAGGAAAGAGTTGACTGCAGCACAGAGAACAAACAAACCTTGTGGAAAGTGCCACTACTACCTTCTTATCAGCAAGACCTTCACAGAAGCCACAAAGAGCAATTCTAAGAGGAGGGAAGGGAGAAATCAGCAAAAGGAGGAATTAATGTTTGCAAATGCAGAGGAAGAATTCTTTTATGAGGTAACATATATGCTTAGAGTGAAAAACTTCTGAAGATCCAATTAAATAGCCTTCTCTTACCTTTTCTGTCTCTGTTCTACTCAGGACAAATACATTAATAACAAGTGCTAAAATCCTGAGATGAAATTATTACTTCCTGTTTCCTGAGGGAACCTGTATACCCAATTCTCGTGTTCTCAAACCAGATCAGGAGAGGGGAAGATGTGGGAAATTAAATTCAGAATGTACTTTGAAATGTAAAGAGTTTTTCATTGTTTCTTATTTTTTTTCAAAGCTTTAAAAATACTATTCTACAGTATTATTGCTTTGTCAAGAGGACCCTATTTTTCATTTCTGGCAGCACCTACACAATAAAGTACACATATCACATGGTTAATGGGAAGGTTCCTGTGTGTAATCATTCACACGGCATCTGTTAGAGGCTATGATGTGACTGTAGTTTTATTTCTTGGGAAGAAGAAAAACGTAGGTGGGAGGAATACATTGTAGCTCTAGGGAATACTGCTGTAGCCCCTGTGCAGGAACAAGTTTGGGATTCTGGTTTTGTGTTCCTGCTGTCACAGCTTTACCTGCTGAACTTGAGCTCTGTGTAAACATATTGAAAAGCTGAAAGGGAGAAGCCTGTGATGCCCATGTGTCCACGGGTGCGAAGTTCTAGAAACCCTATTTTGTGTTGATCTCTGTTGTGTTATTTTGAGTGGCATTTTCAAGGCTAATTGTGTGCTTTTGTCTAAATTGCAGTAATTCTCAAGTCAAGCAGATAGATTCGAACTGAACATGCTTTTCTTTTTAACAATCTGTCTGGTGTTTTTAACAAATTCATTTTAAATGTTATGGAGGATATTAGATTAAGTGAGGCTCTGCTCTTAATAATGTATATGTGTTAAATTAGTGTTGGAGTGTATATCCTCCCTGATTGCACATAACGTTAATTAGATTGCCATCAAATAGTATTAAATGTGGTGAGGCAGACGCTTGGGGCCAAATAAAACAGAGAGAGGCCTTTTTGCACTTGTCAGTTCCTCGTGCTTCATTCTGTTCCTTACAATGTTATTGAGGGAGCAGAGGAAAAATTCCATTATAAGCAGACTTGGAATTGATTAAAGGTTTAGGGCGTCCATTGCTCAAATTGTTTGTTCTTGAGCAAAACCACTCCATTTGCTGGTTCTTCCAAAATTAAATTGACAATCTTGAGATACTGTTAGGAAATAGCAAATCTTAAAGGAGGCTGGATGTTAACTTTCCCTGCAAAGGGAAGAGGGGAGGTAAGTTGTTCCACTCAAGAGTTCAGTTCATACTTTTTAATCTGACTTGAGTGAGAACTAGAAACAATTGTTAACTAAGTTTTTCTTGCCCATCAGGCATTTTGTCTGGGCAAGCTAGGAAGCAGGGACTGTTCTATCTCTATGCTGTACATATCACTGAGAAGAAATAATACACATTATGGACACCTGCCTCTGCAGAAACAGCCTTGATATATATGTCTTCGAGTGGCTCCAGCCACCTAGAGACTTTCCAAGGGCTTTTTGAAATTCTGCTCAGGATTCATATTAGTGCCCATCCCCTTAATATATAATTTCTACTGGCAGTGTGAAAGAGAGGGTTACTGTGTCACATATTGGAGAGCAGTGTAGGGGAAAGGGACCTGGGGGTCCTGGTGGGCAGCAGGATGCCCATGAGCCAGCTCTGTGCCCTGGTGGCCAAGAAGGCCAATGGCATCCTGGGGAGTATTAGAAGAGGGGTGGTCAGTAGGTCCAGAGAGGTTGGTGAGACCCCATCTGGAATATTGTGTCCAGTTCTGGTCCCCTCAGTTCCAGAAGGACAGGGAACTGCTGGAGAGAGTCCAGGGCAGGGCTACAAAGATGCTGAAGGGAGTGGAGCATCTCCCAGAGGAGGAAAGGCTGAGGGAGCTGGGTCTCTTTAGCTTGGAGAAGAGGAGACTGAGGGGTGACCTCATTAATGTTGATAAATATGGAAAGGGTTAGTGTCAGGAGGATGGAGCCAGGCTCTTCTCAGTGACAGGCAGTGACAGGACAAGGAGCAATGAGTGCAAACAGGAACAGAGGAGGTTCCACTTAAATATGAGGAAAAACTTTTTCACAGTGAGGGTGACAGAGAGGTTGTGGAGTCTCCTTCTCTGGAGACATTCAAAACTCGTCTGGATGCGTTCATGTGTGACCTGATCCAGGTGTTCCTGACAGGGGGATTAGACTGGATGAGCTTTCAAGGTCCCTTCCAGTCCCTGAGATTCTGTGATATTTTTACAGATACATTAATTATGAGGACTCGGCAGTTTGAGAGCAGGCCACAAAAAGACCAGAGCTTGTGCTACAGGCCTTCCACATGTTCCTTTTTTCTGATACCAAAATATGATGATAGCATTCATTTGAGAATTTAATATGAATTCTGTGAAAAGCAAATAGTTTGAAGCACTTAAAAACCTACAAGACAATCCACTATATCGTGGGCCTTTTGAGAGGGAAAAAAATAACTTCTTAATAAGCATGTGCATAATTTCTGTCATTATTTTTACTTTGCTTAGATGATGTATTAATCTTCATGCTAATTAAAAATGTTAATCCTGCTGCATTTATTTCTATTGTTTAGAAAGCCCTTCTGAAGTTCAACTACTCTGTGCAAGAAGAAAGTGACACCTGTTTGGGTGGCAGATGGTCCTTTGATGATGTACCAATGAAACCTTTGCGGACTGTTATGATAGTTCCAGCTGATGGAATTAATGAAATTATGGATAAGCTCAAAGACTATCTCTCACTCTGAACTTCCCTACAAACACTGGTTTTTACAAAGCGGCCATGCAGAGCTACAATTTCACAATATTTCCCAAAGACTGCTGTCAGGTTAATGGTTTTGTACTGCTCAAATGCTTCTGCTGTACACTTAGAAGACAAGAAGGTGGTACAACTGAAAATATCTATCAAATTAATATTTTTAAGTATTGGATCTTACTGTACTTCGGTATCATCGTTAAACAGTCAGTAAAAACCCAATGTTAGAAGAAAACTTGAAGATCTGCTCAAGATGTTTTTAACCAAAACTAAATTGTATATTTTTGTTATGAAATAATGCATGCAACTCCTTTTGTTAGGAAAAGTGCTTTTTCTAAATGCTCCTTCTGTTAAATATGCCAGAAATTTGAAATAATTACATGGGTTTAAGATGCATGTATGTTGCATATATACTGTTTTTATTTATATTTGTCCAATATATGATGGTTCAGCCGAAAATCACTGAATAATGCATCTTTGATCAGTGGAAGTTTGGGGGCTATTTTCATTTTCTTTGCTGTCTTTGGTTTTCTGTTCCTCCTTCATGGTTGAAACAGGTGACAAGTGGTTGATGACTTCCTGCAGAATGTCCTTACTCTCACTAGGAGGAAGATTGCTAAAGTAATACTGAGGTACCAGCTCCATGAATCTGGTGAGGAAATAAGACAAAAGATCATTATTATTTTAACTGAATTTTGAAGTGTTTGAATAGTTGTTTCCAGGCTCGTAGAAAAGACACCAGCAACTTGCTGATGCAAACAGCAAAAACGTTGGTACTTTTCAACTCAAACCCAAAACTCTCTGCAAGGTGTAGTAGTTGTGCTCTCAGTAGACTTGCACTTCACGTCCTCAGTCTACACTTCAGGCGATTGTCTTTCCGTTCTTAATGCTGCAGATTGCTTTAAATGGTAACTTTTTACTGGATTTGAACATATTTTTGGTTCAATAAAATTATGAAAAAGGCTTTCTTATAAACACTGGAAGTAGAAAAGATAGGACAGTGAAACGCGTATTCTCAGTGTAAAGAGATTTTTTGCGGAAGGAAAGCTGTAGTCTTTTCTTGAATCTGTAAGCATTTGATAGGGAATGATTTAGCTGCCTGGGGACATCAAACTTGTCGAGAAAAAGATGTGCTGGAAAATAACTTTTCATGGAACAAAGAAATTTCCAGGCAGATTAACCTCAGAGTATGCTGCTGGGTTAACTCTTCCTTGATTTTTCTTTTTTCCTGTGTATTTCACCTCATAAGAAACTTGCTACTTACAAGGTGTTTTTTCAAGGGGTGAATTGACCACGGTTGCAGTGGCAGACACTGAGACTTATTTCAGTACCTGAACAGATCATTAGGAAATACAAAAGGCTGATTTAAGTGATGTTATGTTTTGCATTAAAACATAGGTTGTGAGGTCACAGTTCTTCCCTTTTTTAATGGTTCTGAGCTCTAATGCAGTAGGTGTTCTGCATGAAAATGAAGGCATCAAGCAAAGCTACTCACAGTGACACAACAATACTGCCAGCAAAGAAATAACATTTTTTAACATGTTCCCTAGGGAATATAACAAGTGTGGAAAACCAACAATTTTTTCAGCCTTCCAGTGGTGCCAACTCCTGTTGCTTGACTAGATGTGAAGATTGTCCTTATGCCTATTTTACTGATTGATTTACTTATTTTTAAACCCATATCCCTGCCTTGTGTGAATCAGTTATGCGGGATTTCTCTGCAGAACCAGCAGATGTGTACTGTTACGGCAGAGAGAAAGGAAAGGGCCAACGTATGCACACATCCTTACCCTCTCTGTGACTTAACCCTCTTTGTGGCTTTGGTGGTAGAGGTGTGAGTGGAGAAACAGGCTGTTAACTTACAGATCAGGTGATATCTCAGAGACAACTCGGATGGAATTGTCTTCCGCTATACTGAACTCGTGGAATAAAACCCACTCAGGAATCCTTCTGGTGTTAGAATATGATGAGAAAGGATGCAGCTGGGCCACTTGTCTGTGTGCTAACATTAAGTAGTTACCTGAGCCATCTACATCACGAGCAATCTAGGAAAAAAATGCAAAGAGTTACCCATTAATTGATTGAATGTACCAGATGCATAGATCAGTTTTTACCTATTATATTAAAACCAGGAATTAAACTTGCCTTCAGATACTTTCAACTGGAGAACCTAAACCTCTTCCCAAATTTCTGGGGGAAAGCTAGGGACTGGGTACTGTGAAGTGAGGCTTAGAGTTAAAAAAAAGAAAAATTGATGTGTATATTTGAAAGGCAACTGCAACAGATGAGGACAGGCTGATCCAGTAGGTATCTGATCCGGGCTTTGAAAGGTCTGTGTGAAAACAGATGTACTTTTATAGAATTATAAGACTTTTAAATGCAATGTGTGGCTGGACTTGGAGGGGTCATTCCTGTGTTTAAGTGGAGCATATTGATTGATGTGAAGGAAAGCATGTTTCCAGTGGGAATAAGTTAATCTTTATGTTTACAATTACAGTTAGAGTACGCCATTTGGTTGAGATGAAGAAAGCAGTATATTATATAAACCTAAACATTCAACGAGACAATTCTCTGTTTACAGGGTATTTTCACAAAAACCTCTTCAAAAAGGAGATCAGCCCTGACAGAATTACTACCAGTTAAAGAGTTTTTTCAGCAGAAGGCAGGTTGCCAGTTTTGCTGCTGCAGTGAAGTGTGGGGACGTCCTGCTGCGACAGCTCAACCCCAGAGAGAGGAGTGGAGTTGGCAGAAGTGTTTGTCTGACACGCTGTAGTAAAAAATGGCTTTTATCCTTTCTTAACGATTAAAAGATTCCACTAGCTAACTTAAGTTCTCTGGAAGCTTTCTATAGAAGTTAACAGTGCAGCAAGATGAAACCACAGTAGTTTTCCTTACGTGCATAAAGTAACCGGATAAGAGGGATTTCTTAATGCTTAGTGTATTTTCTTTTGATCCAAAGTCCGGTTCTGAAATGGGGAGTTCAATACGCTTCATAATCTCTACCAGTTCAGCTCGGATAATTTCTGCCCTCCTCAGTGCAGAACAGCTTAGAAAATAATCACGACACCATTTCTCGTTACTGTGGTCTGTGGAGGGGAAAAAAAAAAAAGAGTATTTTGGCTTAATGCAGAGTCTGACTGATGGGTCCCATCCCCAGCGATACTGCTCTATGAAATGCTCTTTGACTGGTGCAATAGATTAAAGACGTTTTGGAGCGAGTAGCTGTGTCAGAGCTGTCCAAAATTCTGATAACAAGAGTCGTATGGACAGCTTCGTCTCATTGAAGCTGTTTGTAAAGTGAGTGGGCAACACTTGATATCCTTACTTAGTGTTACAGCATTTTTAGCTGTATCTTTCTGAAATAAAATATTCAAAATCCCTTATTTGTGCTGTAAAAAAGTAATAGCTTCAAATAGCCTGCAAATAGAGCTGCTCCTCATTCAGTGTGGGTTCAGGCCAGGCTGTGGAACTGAAATCCTGTTTGTGGTGCTGGGGGTCACCCAGGAAAGATTCTCTTGGACCTCCCTTCGGCATTCAGCGTGACAACCTCAGACAATCCTGCTCCCCTCCTGATTTTTGACTTGGTGCATGCAGCTCCGTCACTGCAACATCCAAGTACTGACTCAGGCTAAACCACCCCGAGGAAGATGTTTGAGCACAGGGAAGTTGTTTGCTGTGCAGCCCCCTGGGTCTTTTTGGGTTTCCTGTAAACGTGAACTTTATTAACTTGCTGTTTTTGCCCTTCAACTCTCCCTTTCCTTGGCAGCTGTTAGAAACCCACCAGAATTGTTAGGCTGCCGGGGGAAATCAAATCCCTTCCCAGCTGTGTTTATGTCGTTTCACATTGTGAACCTGGATTACGTGCTCTTACAGGAGGAAACATCTTCCTGGTTTTGAACAACGTCACTTCAAACAACAACAGGAGTAGCGCCGACATCTCCTCGTTAGATGAGGTGCGCTGTCCTAGGTCGCTTTCAATTAGTTAATAAATTAAAAGTAATAACTCTGTCGTGGCTACTAGCTCAGGTTTCCCTACTCTCTGCAAATCAGCAATTCTAGCAAGAATCAGTCAAAAAGAACCATTCATATTTATGAGCTACGTACCCACAACGTGAGGGTTGTGGTTTGGTTGGGTTTTTTCCCAACCTGATAACCGTGTGCTGCCTTTTTTCCCAGTGGATGCACTTACATGGGCTTGTGGAGCTTGCACGGGCCTCCTTGAAGGCGTTGAAGACGTTGATAAGAGTGAAGTGATCTCCTGCAGGGTGTGAGAATTTTCGCCAGCAAGTAAGAGCGATCTCTTCTGTTCCAGGAGGTGCAGGTAAGAAGCAATTAGGAGCTTAGATAAAAAGAGAATGAAGCCAGTAGTTACTAAGACACAGAGGAGGTGCACAAATAGGAAATCCACTGACAGGTTTAGGTTTTTCCTTTCTTGGTTCCCTTTAATCTTCAGTGTTGGATTGCTGGCGCTGAGGAACTGAATCTGTTGCGTTCACTAAGGCTTAATTTATAGGGGTGCTCTTTCAGTCTCTCATTTAGTTAATTTGGGCTGTAAACACAAAAGAAGAGAGCAGCTTTCTCCTAGACTCATGCCAAAAGTGCTTCATAAAGGCCTAGTCCAGTTTATCCAGAATCCAAGCGTACCGTTTCTTTTAATATAGAAGGAAACTACATGGATGGATGTAGTGCCTTAATTGGCTCCTATATGTTGAAATTTGTGCTTTCCAGTGCATTTTACTTCTGTTGTGTATGACATAATTGTGTCTTCTGAAGTGGTTGAGCTTTTTAAGATCTGAAGTGTGTCTATGCTCAATTGTTTACATTTGTTGTATGTATTTAAAACTTTTGCCACAATTTTAGGCCCACCATTAAAAATCAAGGCAGCTTGAGCATAAACCCAAGTTGTCCTATGTAAGGAGAAGCACTAGTGCAGCTCGGTGTCCTGTGGGCTACTGACCTTCCTGCCTAAGGCACCTCATCAATTTATGTGTTGGCTTGAAAGCTTTGTGAAAGAAAGTGAAAGAAGTTCTGTAGTTAACAGGTTTCTAATATAAGTGCTCTCGCTCCAGACTTCACGTGTCCAGCGTTTGGGACCGGCTGGTTTGTCTCTCAGTGCCGTGCAGGAGCAGAGAGATGCTCCATCAGGACAGATCGTACAGGGACTTCAGGTTATGATAGTTTTATAAAATAATTAAAGTGGAGAAGCAAAACCAGAAAGTAATTCTTCGTAGGTCAACAGTTCAGCCTTGTTAGAACTTCCCCAAATTTGTTGCTTCAGTCTGTAACAAATGTACGTGAATATGAGATAAGAGTTTGTTTTGAATGGATGGTCTGTGTATGGTTTCTGACAAAAGGGTGGAAGTTAATGGGGCAGCTGAAGCACAGAATTGGAGTGCTATTACCAATTCATTACCTGGGTTTCATTGTGTGCTTAAAGTGAAGACTTAACCAGCCAAAGGTATTCGTTTACTTGAAATAAGCAGGATGTGAATAACAAGAGGTTGCCTTTGGGTTGCCCTTGTGAATAGACTCTGAAGGAGTCTACATGGATTGGGCAGGTGGCACAAGCTGTGTAGTGAGACACGATTTCTGAGTACCTGTTACCATGGCTGCAATGGTGAGCATCTCATCAACGCACTCAAATTCACACGAAGCCAGAATTGACTTGGACAGTTGTGGATCCAGGGGAAATTCTGACATAATAATTCCAAATTCAGAAAGGTTTCCATCGTTGTCCAGGGCTGCTAGATAATCGAGATCTTCCAAAGCCTGCATCAGGCTTTCTGGAGCTAATAAAAGGGAAGATAATTCAAACTCTTGAGAATGGCTGCATATAAATGAATGTCTGGGTTCTCATTATAAATATTCAATTCTGTATTTCTTATGTGAAAATGATAGAAGTCAGCTTCTATCATTTGACAACAGGGAAGAAGATAAAGTAATAAATCAGATGAACAGAAGGCTGAGAACATTCTGGAGAAAGAAAATAAAGGGTAACAATTACAAGACTGCAAATAACTTTGTTGATCTTTTTTCTGCCAGAGCAGCTTTTGTTAAAAGTCAAGGCACAGTGAGTGCCAAATAGCGTATCACACCTGGACTACCTAAAAAGACTCCTTGCAGCGTTAGCAGTTGTCAGATATTTTTTGTTTGTTCTTTTTAAAGAGGGGTGGTCACGTTTAAGGGGTGGCGAGAGCTAGACAAAAGCTCTGGGAAGAGGGTTTATAACAAAACCAAAAGCCTTTACAGAAGTCCTAGCTCTCTTACCATTCTTGTAGGTATTTGGACTTCTCTTGGTTGCGTTTTTTTAATAATTATTACTCTTTGTTTTTTTTACATAGTTTCTCATGATATCAGAAGAAAAATGGGAACATAGTAAAAGAAAACGTCTCCCCAGCAGTTGGCTGTACTTTCTCACTGCACAAAATTAATTGTGCCGTTTTCCCTTTTTGTAGGTTATAACTTCCATCTAGGTAGAAGTGAGAACAGAAAAAATAATGGGTGAAAATAGGAAAATAATTAGGTAGGCTGAGAGACTAATTTAGGGAAAAAGTAGGAAATACATGAATTTGGGCTACACGGTGAGTAGGGGTGTGAGTAAAAGATGGACTCGAACAGATGTAAACTTGAAGGATATCATGAATTAGGGTTTAGCGTTCAAGATGGGGGTCTGGGCAGTGACAGCAGAGGAGAACACAGACAGGAGTGATGTTCTTTTGTATCTTAAATGTTGGATGGAGTCCCGCCAGGACTGTTTGGTAGGGAGATTTACTTCTGCGTATGTTGAACACAGCTTTCAGGCTAAAGTAGTCCTCATGAAGACTGCTGGAATATAAACAATGAATTCAGTTAATTGTACAATAAATTCAGTCTTGGTTGATGGCATATTAAGCTTAGTCTGCGAGTACCTCCACAAATTCTAGGTGTACCTTCCTCTCTCACGGATGAGGGTGAATGAAATCAACAACCCATAAGATTTGAAGGTACAGAAAAATGGCTTATACACACGGGCATAAATAAGCCTTTTTCATCAGTTATCATTACATCTCATCAGTGATTTCTTGGTTGACCAAAAGGTGGCATTTACAGGGATTCAGAGCTCTCCTGAATGGGAGCTGGATGGGAGCAAATAACAAAGGATCTTCATAAAGACTCTCCTTTCTCATTAAGTATCTTGCTGAATTTCTCCTTTACCATTTTTTCCCCACTATTTTTCTCTTGCTTTTCTGCATCTGAGCAGCGAAAGGCAGAGTCACCTTATGTATTCCCTGACCCTTTTACTATTATTGACTGCCTTTTCTTTTGATAGATGGGGCCAGAAGAGTGTGAAGTGTTACACTGACATTTTTTTCAGATTTTAGAAAAATTTGTCTTTTAAGTGTTTTCTCAGCAACACTTTGTTCTGCTGAAAGAATGGCATAATGAATTTAGACCCTCACAGTTGCAGCGATAAGAAAACATGCCTGAAAGGACAGGATTAACCAAATGAGTACTTAAAATTAGAATTTCAGCGGGTGTAGGAAATCTGCTGTTGATGAAAGTAGGTCCCTTTGGCAAAAGAAATGTAGAAGAGCTTTATGTTCAACCATGAGGGCTACAGTTCTGGGGCTACAGAGAGCAGACCTGAGAGCTGAGCAGAAACTGTCAAGCCTACACTTTTCAAAAAGTAGTTGTTAGAGCACAAAAGGCATTGGGGGAGATTTGGGAACACTTGAAGTGTGAAGGCTCTTTCCTCCCAGCTCTTTTCACAGGTAGGTTTCTATTCCAGGTCTTCTTGTAATGGTCTGTATCTTTTATGAGTGCCACTTCATTTGAATTCATAACTGTTCTCTGATCACTACAGCAAGTTTCTCCTTATTCCAGTTTAAAAGAACTGTTCGGTATTTTCTCTCTGCTTTATGGATAACAAGTTAAATTCTAGTCCCGTTGAAGCTGGTGACAAGAATCCCACTGCAGCAGGACTTGGCCTCATCCCCAGCACTGGGGAAATAATGACTGCACTGGCAATCTTCCAGGTTTCTGTGGCCTGCTCTCAGTTTGCATATTAATGTCAAAAAAATCTCTAAAATAACCCCAAAACACAACCAAAGCTGCCCACACAGGCAAGGTTTGTTCTTGTATCTTCATTAGTAGATGACTAGAAATAATTGCTTGAACTCATTAAGAATGAGAACCTGTCTTTGGCAGGCTGCTTCTGCATCCTGAAGATTAAAAGCAAAGCGAACCTGTAGGTCCCATTTAGCTGTGACTCCGCGTGTCAGACACCCCACCTTCCTGCAAGAAAATCTTGAGTTCGAGTTTTCACTTCATTGGCAGTGAACTGGTCGTTTATTGCCACCATCTGTAATTAACTAGCTATAATGAGGTAAAGAGAAAAAGTCAAATGTGAAAAAAGCAAGAACCTGTTGGCTTTAACCCCGTTTCTGTTACTAATGTCTGAATGGGAAAAATAGTTTATTAATTCCCCTTACCTGAGCTTTTACAAAACTTCTCCAGTGTGTAATTCTGCTACTGTTGTGCACACAGTTAATTTTAAAACATTTAACTGCTATTTTTCAGGTAAATTCTCCCAGGGGTCTGTAAGTTCCTGTTAAACCCGTGGACCTGTTTCATTTCAGTACTAGAGTTCTTATCTCTGCCTGTACAACAGGAGGGGTTTCTGTCTGGAGAGAACACTTCTTATCAGACAGAAGAGGTTCAATGGGAGAAAAGATGAGCCCTTGCAAAAGCTGAGATATCTGAGAAGAAAATACTTAGGAAGTTTAAAGAAAGGAAGAGTAACGGCTGATGAAGAGTAAGAGTCGGTGACAGGAAATAGATATCAGCGATTGAAAACACAGGGAGAGTAAAATGGTCATTCAGGCATATAGTAATTACTAGGAAATCATGGAAAGCTAATTTCCAGAAATCAGCAAAATAGTTTGTGCTAGAACTTACAAAATATATGGTTATACGGTGGCCAATTTCAATCCCTTGATAGCATCAGTAATTTGCATTTTTATCCCCTAGAGTTAGTTGCCTTGAGATTTATCAGCACAAATTACTTCCCTGTTTTGCTATGAGTGTTACAAAAAAAAAAAAAAAAAAA
>VXBJ01003465.1:235051-300833 GCA_013400055.1 Nycticryphes semicollaris
AAAAAAAAAAAGAAAAAAAAGACTACTCGTGGAGTTTTATTCTGCTAGAAAGGACAAGATAGTGAAGGTGGATAAAGCAGGTGAAGGAACAGTAAAAAAAATAGAAGAGGCCTTTTAGAGATGGGTCTGCACTTTGAGGCACAAACTCAATAAAAAGCCATTATAAGAACAGCAAATACTCATTTGTGAATTCTTTATGGTATGGTTCCTATTTAATTAAAGCTATGAAAAACCAAAAGTAGTGTAAATGTTTAGATATGGAAAGCCCCTCTTTAAATAACAGAAACCTGCATTGTCTTATCATGATCTCTAGCAAGTGTCATTATTTTTTGGGCTGTTTGCCGAAGCAGCTACTGCCATTGAGGCAAAGCACAAGGCTGTGGGACCCCGCAGCTGCTTTCACAGCAGCCAAGTTACAAAGAAGCTCTCGAGATGTGCCCTGTGCTTTCAAGAAGAAACTGCCACGAACGTGGAAAGTTCAAAAGGTATTTCTTTACCTGATACTTTCTTTTCCCTTGCCTGTGTTCTTTGGCTGCTTAAGACTGGGTTGTTGTATAAGGAAGCAAGTGAATTAGTGATTTGCCTGACATGCTGTAGTAAGTGAATATTCTAAGTGAAGTTCTAATAAGTGAATATTAGAGGTAGGAACAAAATGTAAATCTCTTGATTATTAAAAATCCATTTAACTGCTATGACGTGCTTATCTAGAGCATCTACAGGTCTTGTTTTCTGGTCTCTTACTCTCTAAAAATTTTGACTGTGTAAAAGACCTGCTTTTTGATAGATCTTCCCTTTCCATGGGAATAACTGTTTTACAGTTAGAGCTGACATGAATGGCAGGTGAAGGGATGTTTTCTTTAAAGAGCTGATTTGCTGCCTGGCAAGCCACAAGATTTCCCAGCTCCTGTTAGGCTTAACAGCAAGAAGAACTGCCAAATAATTACTGCAGGGAGAACAGTTCTGGGGACTGGTGTTTTCTGTTATTGTTTATTAGCATTGCTCTTTGGATAGCAGACTGAAGATACGGGGAATTCTAGTGCCAAGTTTTCTTCAAATTGTGTGATGGTTTTTCTTCTGCAAGGACAAGCTTCTGTGTGTGGGTGTTATCTTGATTCTCTTTTTTTCCCTTGTAACTTCTGAGGTATGATTTTTCAAAGAGTCTGCCATGCTCTGATGCCACCAATTCTGTAACGCTTATTTGGAAGTTATAATTGATCGTTAAAAATTACTTTTCCAAGCTAATACAAACTGTCACTACAGTCTTCCCATTCTCCCTTAGGCTGGTTCGTCACTCCTTTGAGCTGGCTGGAGGAGTCCCTGCCGTGCTCTTCTGTCAGCAGGGACAAGCCAGGACAGAGCCTGACCTGCATTTCCCCAGCAAAACTATCCTGAATTATAGCTGCACACCTGAGTTATAACACTGTCTGTTCAGTGAAATCAGTTTTCTCTCTGCTTTGTGTCATCATCAAAGCACTTACTCTGCAGCACGTACTATATTTGCAAAGAGCATAATTTAAAGAATATTATATAATGGCCTAAAAATATTTGTAGTCAGTTTGGTTCCTTTTGTTACTCTCTAGTAAATGACGTGAGAGTAGTCCAGCTTTAACAGTACTGGGCGACCGCTTCCCATTTTGGGGGTGCCCTTTGAGTAGCCAAATGCTTCCAATAGGGAGCTGGCATCATCGAAGGGTCAACAAATGAATTTAAGGTAATAAATCTGCCATGAAGTGATCCCTGTTGAGCAGACCTTACGTGATGCTTTGAGTTTCTGTCTTTGCTGGTCTGCTTCTAATGAAAAAAACCACAAGCAAATTTTGTTTCTGAAACAATTTGAAATTATATGCATTTATACAATTCTTATTATGGATATTCTAGAAATATATTCTCAGTGGGGTTATAATAGCGTAGCTCTCAAGTGTCATGGTAGCTGTGGCCATCAACAAATATTTTCATCTGAAAATTGTTTATGGTAATTCTGCATGAAGGCAGAACCTGCAAACTGCTTTCAACTTGATTTCTTATGGAAATTTAATGTGGCTTCACTGTTATGCTGATTTGCATGCTATAAATAAGGATTTTCCCATGATTTACAAAAATACATAATGTTGTTGCAATCTGTGGGAAAGGAGTTCTTTTGTCCCATGGTGTAGCACAGCGGAGATCCAGCCGATTAACTGATAAAAATTTGAAGAGGTCCCTATTACAGTGGCACGGGACTTGAAATAACAGACTTCCGAAGTGCGGTGCCAAAGACATTCCCATGAATTCTAAAAAGGGTTCCGAGTCTGCTGCGTTCGCTCAGCTCGATTAGAGCGTGAATTAAAGGCAGCAGCTGGAAGCCTGACATGTTTGTTGCTGTCGTAATGCAGTAATGAGTCAGAGTTAATCCTGGCTTTCATTTTCCCTCAAAGAGCAGCAGAAAAAAAACCAACAACCCACCAAACCAAAACAAAAGACCTTATGCACATTGTTGTGGAGCAGAAATAAAATGTTTTACTGATGTCATTTTTGTTTCTTTTCTTATTCGCTGTAAATTCTTTGCTTTGTGTACAGGGAACGGACTGTGAAGTACTTCTCTTTGAACTCTTGCTATGAGTTTGGCTGTGCTTTTGATTTGTTTGTTCACTAGTTCATGTCCACACCTTACTCAGCCATCTCAGTGAAAACATTGGCGTTTTTTAGGGAAAAGTCCACCTTGGGTTAAAAAAGAACCCTAAAGCCTCCATCTGTTTCTTTTGCAAAGAGAACTTGACAATGTGTGTGGAAGAGAAATGGTGCACAGGAAGGTGCCTGTAGCACCTGTGGCACATGGGAGATGCTGCAGGGTGTTACCTCAAACCTCAAAGGGAAATCAAGCCCAGTGAGGTGAAGTGACATGAAATAGCCCAGGACAAGCTGTTCTGGAGAGAAAGAGAAAGGCTATTTGTGTTTTTATTATCTGTATGCTCTGAGCAGCACTCGATTTGGCCAGGTCAGATGAGAGCATGTAGAAATACTGCCGTGGTTTTTTGTTTGTTTGTTTTTGGCATCTGTAGTCTTTTTTTTGTTTTGGTCTGGTTGATCTTGTGTCACCTTTGGTTGAGGGTGGGCAAACTGGCTTCGTGTACATCGGTAGTAGATGGGAATAAGAACTGTTATACCCAAGAGTTCCTTTATGGTCAGAAAAGCCACCCTGCTTGTTTTATGAGATGTGTTGCTTCTATTTTTCACTTAGGTCTATATAGTGTCTCAGAGACCCCTTCCTCTTCATCAGCCTTCCTCATCACTTTAGGTTATGGAAGCCTTACGCAGATAAGCTGACTGTAACAAAGATAATGAAGCCTTTTTGGGAAGCTTTCCGTCTGATAAAGGTTGTCTTTGCCTCTGCTGCAACGCACTCCTGCAACACATAACCCAGAAAGGTGTTTGCCCTTATGGCTGGTAATGAAAGAGGAGCTTTAGGGCTGCCTTTTAACTGGGTAGCAGAGGTATTTGGAGCTGGGCTTCAAGGACTCCGTGGTGTGACTTTAGGGTCAGTCTCTGCTGCCGCTGGAGGATGTTGTGCTTCTTTAGCCACTGGAGATCTATGTGGCCATGAGCGTGCAGGAGCTTGGGGCTACCTCAGCACAGAATGAGAAAACTTGGACTTTCACAGGCTGAGATCATTGCCTCAAAGTTCTCAGGAGGATGAAGGGCCCAAAGCAAGGTTTAATATGCTTGAAAGCTGGACAACTGTTTGGAGTTCTATCAGTTGGCCAGATACAATAACAATATGACCCAGTAATTCCCTTTACAAATTTGCTTACTTCAGTATTCCTCTTTCTCTGAGACAAATGTTTTTCAAACCAGGTGTTTCACACTGTGTTCTGATAGTGTGAGCTTTGTACTTACCTGGAGGATGCATTCTGAATTCCATTTGGATCCTTTATGGTCTTTTCCAGAGCAAACACTTCATATTCAGTACCATTTTTTTAAGTGCAACTATCGCACTGTGAACCGTAAGAGGTAGAAGTAGTGGCAATATCATTACAAGTGTTTCAATAACAAACAGTACTGTGTGAATCTTCAAATAATTGCAAGAATAATAATAAAAGATGGAAAATTGGTGCATCCTCATTACCTGGCCTGCTTAGGAAGTCACAGCGTCCTAAGCCTGCAATATCCATCCTCTTCAGGAAGAGAACCATGCCAGTTAGCTTTGATTCCTGGATTTTGGCTGGTTGATGTGGTTTCATTTCTTTGTATGTAAATTCTTCAGGATACATACAGAAGAGTTTTCCTGAAACAGATTTCAGGACAATTAACTTTTTTTTTCTTTTTCTTTTTCTTTTTTTTTTTCTTTTGTATTGGCAGATTGATTCTATTAATAATTTGAGCTAATGGATTTAAATTTTGAGCTAATAATTCTACCTGATGAAGACATGCCCAGAATTTGTTTATGCATCTCTGCTTGACTTTTGCTGATAGGCTGCGTTATAACAGAGTCTGCTCTGATTCTAGGATTGTACACCTTTAAATGAAAGAGATATTAAGCATCAGATAAGTAAGTGAACACTACAAAAATATTACTGGTCTGTATTGAATTTTAGGCTAGGTCATTTTACAGAACGTGTAGTAACAATTTCATTTCTTTTTAGATTACATATTTCACCAGCTTGGAAATGAGAACAGTCAGTGCTTTGATAAATTGACAGACACTTATGTTTTGCAATAACTCTAGAAGTATACTCCAAGATAAATGTCTTTTTCTGCAGAAATGTACCTTACTGAAGACGAAATGTGTATCTGTGATAACATCAAGAAAAGCATCAGAAAAGATTAGTTTTTTCTTCCAATCACAGAATCCCAGCATTGTCTGATAACATTTAGTTCCATAACTCCAGATTTTGTCTTAATACTGAAATCTTTGAATTCAGTGCAGGAAACAAAGACTGTAACAAAGAGATACAGTGACCCGTGATATTTTTTTTTTTCTTAACTGTACTTTATTTTTATTAAAATGAGGAGCCCATTCACTCCCTGTTCTGACCACCAGATGATGTCCATAAGATTCTGTAGCGTATGGCAAGGCGTAAAACACCTGCATAAGGCAACTTTCTAGTCATGGCATCTGAACTGACCCTGTCCCCTTTAAGTAGGGTTTTCATAAAAACTAGGAAATGTGCTTCAGTGCAGGGGACAAATTTCTTTTCCTCCAGGTAAATTTATTATATATCTCCATAGCAAGATTTTTGTGGGATTTTGTTCTGCACAAAACTTTGCCTGTTCTGCGTTCAGCTGACTTTCAGCCACACGGATTGAATGGGAATTTGAATTGCTGAGGACGGAATCGTAGAGGACTGAATTTCAGCTGTTATGATAAAATAAATTAATTGAAGGTTCAAAATTACATAACCAACAGAGGTGATTTGATGGCCACCAGGAATGTGTTGAAACTGATTTGTTCCCCTCACTTTATATTTCTGATTCACAGAATTCTGGAAGCACCAAGTTATTTGGGCTTCAGATTACTGCGGAAGTGAGATTCATTCCCATCATCCAAGACAACTGTAGTTTCAGAATTAAGTTGAATTATGCACGGTCTAATTGAACACTGCTTTTAGGCTTTTGTTTGTTTCATACAAAAGTATGACAATATTTTTAAATTTTTTTTTTTGCCTGGGCTTGAAGCTGAGTTAGTACAAATGAAAGAAACAAGAGCTATCCTTTTGCAGCTGCACGAAACCTTCCCACGATGGGGTGGAAAACAAGAACTGATGATATATTCAGAATGAACTATAAAAGGTCAAAGGTTAATTCCATAAATTGCAGCATTCTGAGGTACTTGGATGGAAGCACATTTCCGGAGGAGCACAAGCAGCTTTAAAATGAAGTGATTCCCTGTGTGAGCATCCCTTGGCTTTATGTGGTCTGTGGCACGACACAGTTGTTAAACAAGGGATGAGGTTAATCTGCAAACCCAGGTAATCTGCCAATAGGTAACCAAGAATTGATTGTATTTTGCTCCATCTATAAGACACTGAAGAGGTAATTATGATTGAGAGGCCAAAACTAAGGTGAGATATGGTTTGTAAATGAAATGACAATGGTTTGGTGCCCAAATGAGTGGCAGTTTCAGCTGGGAGCTTTCATCTGGCTTTAGAAGCTTGAAAATTTTGTTTCCTGACTGATTTTTGGAAGTAATTTTGTTTTCTTGCTTGATTTTTGCATGAGATGTCCATGAAAGTTATTTAAATTTTGTTCATTTGAATGTTAAAATTATTATAGAATCTGAGACACCAAAGAATCAAAAAATATTTGATCCCTTAGAAACCATTTGTGTCAATCTGTTGCACGTTTCCCGTTACACCAACCTGAAAAAACTTAGGCATAGTTAATTTTTGACATACTGATTTGGATTAACTTTACTAACCTTTCTCCTTTCAACACCGACATCAATGACAAAGGTTACTTTTTTAATCCAAATCAAAGATTCTCCAAAGCTGGTGGTGAGCAGCACTTTTCTTCTGTATTTTTTGTGGCACTTCTGTTTGTCTTCCTGTGGCCTGGGAACTAGGTCTTGTTTTGTGGGGTATAAAGGAACTGGGATGAGTTCTCCGAGGTCAGGATTTAAATTAGGCTGCTCCTGTCTGATCATTTGGTAAGCTCTTTCAATTTCCTGCAATCAGGAGAAAGATGGGTTTTTTTCTCTTTTCTCATGAATATGCAAACCAAATATCAATAATTAATTGTAAAGTGACTTTTTTAAATTCTAAATTTATTTTTTACTCTGTATCAAACTATAACAACATTTAACTCTCACATGATTAATAATTAAAGGGGGAGAGGGGAAATAAAGGGAACAGAACTATGTATAGAAGTTTACTGACTGTATCCACTAACTAGAAACCGGGGAAAAGATGGACTGCTTCTTGAAATGGCATTTTTCTCCTCTGCAGTGCTCAAAATAGTCTTGTTTGGCTTTAATCACATCAAAATCAACCTCCAGGGGAAGACAGACATGCCAAAGTATAGTATAGAAATAGCAAAGCTGAGAAATTCTGAAGTGGTCGCTAAACGTCCCATGTACAGGGCATGTAGGACGCATCCGCATCTGTCATTTACAGCCAAAGACTTTGGTGCAAATTTGTTGTGTGTGTAGGACTGCAATTACTGTAGCAGGTACTCAGGTGCCCCACTGCTGTGTCCAAAATGTTTTGTCTTCTGCTGAAACCAGAGTCATGCACCTGGGTGGCCTGATGGCAGCGTCAGGTTTTTGCTGGTGGTGGTTTAGTCTTTTTTTTTTTTTTTTTTTTTTTAAATATAAAATGTTGTGGAAAATGACTTTTCAAGGTATACAAAAATCATTCATAGGCTTGTTCAGTTTAAAAGGGATTTGTTGGGCTTCATTCAAAAGCCTTTTTATTAGCAAACATTTTTCAGATTTGAAAAAAACAAATTGAGTTTTTATTTGAGAGTGACACTACATTCATAGTAGTTATAGGTTAAAAATATTCTATAAAAATTCTTATAAAGTTATGGTAGTAGCATCTAATAGGAAGGCTGGCACCAAGATAGCACATAAATCTTAATGTTCTTAGTTTATCCATATTTTTGTTAGGTTTAAGAGGCGGGCAGGTACTAGGGAACAGTGAGCCATTAGTAATATGAACCTTTAAATCACAGTTAAGCAAGAATGCGTGGGATGTGAACTGTGCCGTAACAGCTCCTAATGTTTTGTTCAGCGTGAGAGAGAAAACTAAGTGATCTCCTCCCAGCAAGAAAGAAATTATTATTTTAGTATTGTGTGGGACGTGCCCATCAAAAAAAAAGTTTAAGTAGAAATAAAGCTTTGTTCTCGGTCCTTTGAAATGGAAAGACTATATCTTTTTTTCCCCTAACATTACCAATATTAAATGTGGGGACTGATACAGAGAATTCATTAATTCATAATTTGTAAAATTACTCTCTATAAAGTTTACAGCTGATTATTAAAAGTGTTACATGTCCATCCCCCCTTCCCTCCCCCCCCTTTTTTTTTTTTGCAGTGAAAAGCAATACTATCTAGGTAGTTTATGGTAATTCATCTTTGTGTGTGAAAAGTCATTATCTCCTGGAGCTACTGAGGCAAATTTGTTGTTCTAAAGCAGAGTTAATGCTACAAAAGTGGAAGGTCGAAGATCACTATCAGAAAATACATAATTATAATAATTTGTAATAATTCGAAGTCTTAAAATGTTTATTTGATGGGAGATTGCTTTGACAGCTATAAAGTGCTGTGAAATTTTTCTGAGAAGGACATGACCGTGCACTCCCAGCAGCGCTGAATTTAGAGCATCTCTGCTGTCTTCAGGGATTGAAAGAAGCCTGTATTTCAAATAGCCAAACCCAAGCACAATTATCTATGGCACCTCTGGAGTGATATTTGCCTTGAAAGCAGCTTTAAGATAAAAACATTAACGTGAAGTAGGACATTTATGCAAACTGGACATGTGTCCATTCCTGCAAAACAGGAATAACACAGTGGGGTATTCCCAATCCCAGAATAGTTTGCTGTGTATTAATTCCCCGAATCTATAGCCCTTGTCCCTGTGTGCTGCCATTGCTACTTTTTTTGCATTGCACAGAAGGAAGATGGCCTTACTTTGAGCCAACAGAAAATCTGATACTTGCTTGTATTATTTATATGCTATATATGTGTAATACAGCATTACCCATACCATAACCATGGTAGAAAACCATGAATTGATAAAAACTATTGGCAGTGTTCGGTGTCTTAGATACCAGCAAGAAGATATTTATAGGCTGTGTGAAAACACAGATGTAATTTGTTTCTTGATTAAAATCAGAAATATTGGAAAAGTCCCTTACTTGTTCACATGCTAGAAAGATCACAATGTCACCCTTCTCTTTGGTATGGTGTATCTCAAAGAGCAGTCTTAGTGCAGACAGAAAGTGATCTTTCTGACTGCTGCAGGAGTACACAACCTCTGCGTGGTGGTTGTTTTCCACCCGTATGAAGGGGACGCTGCCATAATAGTTCCGCAGTTCACTGGCCATGTGAGGGGCAGTGAGTATTACCAGCCTCAGTTCTGGTCTTGATATCACGACATCTTTAAGAAGGCCAAGTAACACGTCCGTTGCGACAGTTCTTTCGTGCACGTCATCCAAGATGATAACGCCATAGTAGGTCAGAAGAGGAGCAGACATCATTTCCCTTTGTAGCATATCATCTGTGCAGTATCTGCAACACACACAATCAGAACACTCTACAAAGTTTTGTGGAATATTCAGATTTGTTTGTAAGAAGTTCAGGGTCTTGGGGGCAGCTTGGTTCTTCCTGTTCTAACAAGAAAGATTTGATAAGAACAAAGAGCTGGTTTTGTAGACAGTATCAAGTGTCAACTGCATAGAAATCATAGAAACACAAGGTTGGAAAGGACCTACAAGATCTAGTCCAACCGTCCTCCTACCACTGATACTTTAAATAGGTAGAAACTCAGTGTCATTCAATGGCTCTAAATGGCTCTATGGTTTAAAAGATGGTCTAGGCAAAAGAAGAAATTCTTCTGCCCTAAAATCATAACTTACACTGCTTTTCCTCTTCCAAACTATCTAAGCATGCTGCATCCCATAACCAATTCTTGAGGAACTAATACTTTCAGGTGAGGAAAAGAAGGTGTTCACACACACTTGAGGCAGTGCCAGAACAAAGATGAGAGATTAATTCATACTGTAATGCTCTCCTTGCTTTTATCCCTATTATTCCCATTGTTTAAAAGTATATTATTTTTTGTTGTATTGCTCAGCAGGACTTTGAATCTTCTTGCACCAGGCAATGTGCAAGAGAAAAGGATTCATCTCCCTTTCACATCAGGAGCAGCTGCAGGAAGACATGCTGCGGGATGAGGGTTACACAGTTCTCCATGACAGAGAGAGGACGTGCAACAAACAGGAAGAGCAATTGAACTTGGTTTTCAGAAGTGGTGAGTATCCATTCTCCACTGGGAGTCAGTGGGAGCTCACACGACTGGGAAAAAGGCTTATGATCTAGATTTTATAGTTTTGTTCCTGGTTAAAGAGTCAGAGAAAATAACTCTCCCAATTTACAGAGAGGCTCGAAATCTGAATCCTGCTGTTTCTGCTGTCACCTGCCTATATTTAATGCATTAAGTGCATTTCTTCTCTCTTAGAAATCCTCCTAAATGCTTTTTTCTCTTGTTACTTGCCATGGTTTGGGTTGAACTGGCCACTGAAACAAATGACAGATGCTCTCTTCTACTTCTATCATCCTTCTCTCCCTGAATATACCTTTTTGTAGCCACGATTTTGGATTGCTTTTAAATTCCAGCTTTACTTTATGGTAGATTATCCCACATTCTCTTATGGTTATGAACACTCTTGTTCTGGAAAACTGAGAAAGAAAAAGTCTAGTGGAGGTTGCTGAGGTGGTCAATGAAGCTTCTCACAGGCACTAACCTTGCCCACTTAAACCTCTATGATAATTTAGAACAGCATACCTTCTCCAAACCTTTTTTACAGCTTATCGATTCAGCACAAAATCTGCAGTTTAAAATGTTATGTGTGACTTCATAAAGCAGTGTGGGGTTGGTGGTTTTTTTGGGTTTTTGGGGGGTTTTTTTTGTTTGTTTTCCTACTGTATGCAAAAACCTTTTGCAACTCCAGCAATGCTCCCCCACAGTTACCTGTCCTGTCCACGTCAGTGGAGTGCTGCAAACCTGTGCACTTGCTGAGAACTCCAAGCTACATATTAGTTTGAAGGCATTAAAAAACCAAAATGCACGGACCTCAGGATGGTTTCTGTGGTGCAGCAGCTCTCAAACGGGATGCAATACCCCACTTCGTGGCCAAGGTTGACATCCATTTCGTCCGCTACGCGCAGCGCCAGCCACACCGCTGTCTGCTTGTGCACCTGGGTGCAGACCACCCCCCCGTGCTGGTAGCGGGCAGAAAGGCAGTACTCAGCACACCACTGAGGAACCTGTCAATAAGAAACTGGATGTGTTGCGGTGTTTAACACATTTAGCAGAGACTGCAATGCAAAAGAAGTAGAAGGTGTGGAAGAACTGAGACAACCTGAGCATCCGCTGCTTACTGTCTGGCTACTGGTGGATGAGCTACACCGAACGCAGAAATTCATGATAAACGTCAGCACCCATAATCTCTTTAAGTAGCCAAGAGTTGGAGTGATGTGGGCTAGAAGTCTTACTTGGGAATTTCCCAACTGGTCTCAAATTAGTTCAAATACATTGCAGAAGGAACCAGAACTGGCCTCTGGGGAGCAGGTAACACTGGAGGTGTATTGTTCTTAAGCATCTGCTGATTGATCCAGGAATGTTTGTGCAGGTGCTGGTGGGGCCTTCTCAGCTGGGTCAGTGCTAAACCTGGTGTATCGTATTCAGATGCTTGACATGAGAAAAATGTCCCAGGAAGAAGAGGATCTCAAACTGACAAATGCCACAGTAAGTATATGTAATTTTAGACTAATGACTCTGTAAACAAAGATAACAGAACTGCTCCAGAAACTCATGCAGTAGCTCTGTAATTGATATATTTACAGTAGAAAATGAACACTAGAAAATATTAATGTGCTTGTCATGAGAAAGTAAAATTACATTATAAATATTCTAGTGCAAGTACTAGGTTTCAAATCTTTTACTTCATCAACTTATATAAACTAGGTGCATCAGCCATACATCATTTATTTCTGTGTAGCTGTTTTTGTCTAAAAATGTTTCAAAAAAAAAAAAAAAAAACCAGCCAGCAACGTCTTACATCTTATTTAACTTGTTTAAGGACAATTTAAAAAGCTAACATTTCTTAGCAAGTAGTTTATTCTTATGCAAAATTTGTTGTGTGTAAATCTCGGTCAATAACAAGGGGTAAAGACTTTGCACACCAAAAAATATTGCATAGTCATTTTCAATGATAAGTATGATGTCTCTCGTTTAATATCTGATCTCTAGCCGTGTTCAGCATCACCTCCATCTGGCCAATATGGGAGACTCTGCAGCAGCAATTATCCTACAGCTCTACCTGCAGGAAAGTTTGCTCCTGATCACAGTCATAAACAATCATGTTTTGGCTTGTAACACTTGTTTGAAAAATTCTTCTCCATTTACTGTGGTAACAGGCTTAAGTCGTTATATATTATTACAGTAAAATTTGATAGTCCTTGTGGATATTTGTGTGATTAGAGTCAACTGAGATCTTGGCTTCAGAGATGTCTTTTAACATGAGTTCTGTAAAGCAGCTGTGTATTTTTGGAAAATGCATTTACTCCTGGCTGAAAGGAGGGAAAGACCATTACTCCTCCCTGAGAAACAGCCCTGCTGATTAAAATCCTTCACTCCCCAAGAACTTTTTCACCTTCTCTTGTGACCTGCCTGCAAATCTATTTATTTCTTTCCTGATACAGCACTAATCAGAACCAAAACATGCTTTCCACGTCAGAATATGCATTGAATCCAACAGAGGCATTGCAGAATTTACCATTTCCCCTGAATGTTCAACGTGATGATGGGCAAAAATAGGACAAAATGACAAGTTAAGTCAATATCAGGGAGGCGGCAATACAATTTTCCAGTGGAACAAAGTAGCGTCCAGAGAAAAGTAGAAGGAATGATTTATGGATAAAATACTAAAGTAATCTGAAATAAGTCCTAAAGTATTTTACACTTAGCCTTGGCCTCTCTGAAGACAGTAGAAATACACCTGTAATTTCAGCAGGGAAGGATTTTAGCCAATACATTCTGTAATACCTTTTCAAGTATACAGTTGATAGTTTTTCAAGTTGAGATGTGATGTTGTGGCATAGAAACAAAGCAGTAATTTACAGTGCACATACTGATCAATGCCAGGAAATTTGATACAGAACTTTTCTAATGTTATTTGTATATTTGTATCTGAATTTTAAACAATAGTAGATGATGTGTGTGGTCTTCATTGTTCAAAAAGGGCTTGATAATTTTATATCTGGTATTTAGTACAAAAAAGAGTTTAGTTTGAGATTTTTTGTTTGTTTATGACACTGTGTCAGACCATCACAGTCTGAGAAGTGCTAGTCTTCAGTGCTCAATTTACCCTGAAGCTCAAAAAAAAAGTATCAGCCAAATGAAAATGGCTTGTAATGGACAAACAGTGTAAGTGTCAATTGTTGGTGAATATTTGAAGGAAGTATTTAAATGTATGTTTTTGTATGTATATTTCACATTTATATTTGACTGCATTAATCTTGTGTCACCTGCTGTATTTCTCTTTCCCTCTCCAGACTTAAAGCTTTGGATTATTAGAGATGGCTCACATCTGTTTCTACCCCGAGAACTGCTGAACTCAGTACAACTATGTGTGTGTGCGCAGCACGGCTGGACTCTTCAGAGCTGGGTGTTATTATAGTGCAAATTCACCCAGTGCTCTGTATCGCAACGCTCCACTCCGAACAGAAACCAGGTACTAATGTAATATAAATCTGGATATTGATGTGCCTAATATAAAAAAGGCTACGGCAAGGAGTAGCAAAGAGTTTTTTTGTTTTAAAAATGTCTAATATTAGTAAAATAGTAACTCTGAAAAGTGTACGGCATTAAATATTCTGAAAATAATGAAAAAAACACCCCACCCAACCAAACTGACCTGGGAGCTCTTGCCAGACTTAGCATCTCCTGATACAATCACAATTTGATTCTGAAGCAAACTTTCCATAAAAGTATATTTCTCTTTCCATACTGGAAGTTCTTCTCTTTCTTTCATAAGTTTATAATAACGGGAAGAGTAAGGCAAGCCATCAAAAGGATTGAGCTCTAAATCTTCTCCACATACTAGTATTTCCTCTTCATCACCATCGCTGCAGTCAAGTAATTCTGAAAAACAGTGGGTCTCTGGAGAAAAAGCTAAAAACTCCATTTTTCTTACATATATTATTCCCAGCAACAACACATTAGTAAAGGAAAAAGTCCTTTGTGAGCGATTGATCATTCAGGCCCCCTAAATCTGAGGAAATCCATTTCTGTTGGCTTCAGGATTAGTATTTCCCAGCTCTTCAGTTTTAAAGTTCAGTCCTGGGCTCCAGCTGCCGCCTTTGCAGTCTGTTTGTCACACTTTAAGTGGTTTAATACCCCGAATGAGTATTAAATATAGAGAAAATATATATATATATATAAAAAAAATCCTTCAAACTCTTTAAAACAGTAGTGATTAAAGCAAAAGTTGTTAAAAAAGCAGGGGAGGAGTGTGGTAAAGCCAGACGGTGGGGTCCTGCCGGGGTGTTTGCTCCTGCTCTTTGCTGCTTCTTGGCCGGGCTGGGGAATAATTGGGAAAGGCTCTTGCTGAGCCTGACCTTTCTGGCTCCCGGCCGCCGTGAATAGGAGGCTAGAGGGCTATGATTGTGATTGCCGAGATGGTCATGTGGCCAGTTAATCCCGGCACAATGGGCCTCACCCGTGGGTGCAGCAAAGCCAGGGCAGGGGCTGGGAGCAGGCAGGGAATGGGAGGTAATGGCTGCGTGAGAGCGTCCCGCAGGATGAGCCGCTGCTCTTGCTTTGTCTTATTCGTGGTGTTTGACAAAGCTGGAGCAGTAAAGAGTCTTTTTATGCACTTGGCTTATTAACTAGGGAATCTTGCAAGGCTTTAACAGCTTTCGCTGCAATTAAAAACCTAAAATATACTTACTACATTTAAAAAAAATAAAAAAGCAGAGAGATGCCAGTTCTAATCCTCCCAGGGCACCAGAAGCAGAGAGATGCCAGTTCTAATCCTCCCAGGGCACCAGAATATGGGGAGATGCCAGTTCTAATCCTCCCAGGGCACCAGAAGTGGCCTTGAAAGATGGGCAAAGAACAAATTACTGACGTAAAGTAATTCCAACTCGTAGGACTCAAAAGAAACAAAATAGAGTCTCCTAATCTTGACTGATGTGTACTGTAACACAAGTATGAAACAATATCTTTTATTTCAGTTCCAGAGGCAAGTCTCCTGTTCAGCAATGCTACTGATAAGGTCTTGATGAACAGACTATGAGCACAATGCTTGTGCACTTTTGCTCTATCAATTTTTTTCCTGTGCTAAGTAAGATGATAAAAGTTTTTGCCTTTTCTTACATATTTTCCTTGTTTTGTAATTTTGGACCACATTGCCTACAATGCTATTAATGCTTTCTCTGATGACAGCAGCATAGAAAACCGACAAAGAGAAGTAGGAGGAAATCTTTTGTTCAGCACTCTGCATATCTCGATCCAAATGAGATAAGTCTAATTATATACTGCTCACAAAACAGGCTGATTATCGGCAATTAGAGTGGCTGGCAGCAAGGACTGACAAACGGCCCAGTTCCACGGCCAAAACCAAATGTGATCTTTCTGGAGGAGCATCTCTGAAAGGCAAAAGGACCAAGTTGATTTATCTGCCCACCCTCTGCTGTTACAGTAAATAAATATGCAAAATATGCTCTGCAAAAAGAATATATATACTCTGCAAAATATGCTTTCTGACTCATCATCAATGATACCTGATGCTACCTATACCTATGAAGGTGACAGAGTGACGTGATTTCTGGGAAGATGAAACTGAATTATGTCACATTCAGCTGAATTTGGAAGTCACTTTTCCTGCAGTCCTAGTGGATCCCTTGATGCCTAATGTTTTATCTGACTTTCTATTGCATCCTCCCTATTTATTGTTGTAAACTCATTGCCATTGACATGTCTGCCTCTCTCAGATGTGGCTGAAATCTCTCAATAAGGCATAAATGTTATGAGGGGACTGACAGCGCAGTCCTACAGATGTTGGCTTTTGTGAAATTCAGCTTAAAATGACACGAAGCAAACTGTTGAATTGCTGTTATCCTGCATTTTGGATATTTTTCACATGCTTAGCAGCAGTATGTGCTCTCTGCTTTCCTCGGTTGCAGTATGAGGGTTTTTTCTCCAAAGCGTAAGTAGGCAGCAATATTTTCAGGTTCGCTGAACAAATCTGGATGGTCACACTACAGCAATTTCTTTGGTTTTCCTTCCTGTAATGGAAGAGAGCAAATTTAAATGAATTAACAAATCAAGAAGAATGTTTAGTATTTGAAAACGAAATATGATGAAACTAAGATTCCTTTCATGATAATGGCATTTTTAATAGAACAGGTTGTTAACTGATTTACATGATTTACCTTTGCTAAAATGGGCCATGAAAAAGCTTTTACACTGATCTTCAGCCAGGTACCTGATGGAGCGCTTTGAGCATCTTCCTGAAGCACCAGCCCAGCAGTGCTCATCCACAGCCAGCTTGTCTGGCAAACGAGGAGTCTAACGAGCACGGCCAAACAGCAGGGTAAGCAGCGTGATTAAGCATTGCCTTTGCAAATTTAGACATCCAAGCAGTAGCTCTGCGCTGCTCAGTACTCCCCATTGCTGTAGCTCTGCCCTTTTCTTCTGGAGTGTTCTTTTCCAATCTTGCGTCTTTCAGTCCTTGAGTGTGACCTCCTGATGTCTGTCTCTTCTGTCCTGGTCCCTGTCCCTCCACCAGCTTTAAACTAAGCTATTGAACGTCTCCTGCAGTGCTTCTGCCATCGTTCTTGGCGCTGGCTTTGCTGTTTACCTGAATCTCTTCTTCCCTTTGGAGTGTTGCGCCCTTTCCTGATATAAGGCTCCTTGATCATCTCCTCTGATCACCGTCCTTAAGCATTTATGAGATACTCTTTTTAACATGATACAGAAGGATTTCATTAATTCTAATAAATAACAGAAACACTTGCTGCAGCTGAGTGCTTTTAGTAAATTAGGGTATAAGCTGCTTTCAAAGATGTCGATGAGAACTTTGCTATTGATTTAAATTATATGTTGTTGTGCAAGTGCTTATGATAATGTGCTGGAGGAAAGCAGTCAACACCGTGTAGCATATTCTCTATCTTTAATAAAGCCCTGTTAATATAGAAGTACTCTTAGCAGCTTTGCTGTTAAATCTTTCAGAGGAGGAGGATTTTCTATGTGTAATTTATACAGAATTTGGATTTGCAATATCAGTGGTATTACAATGTCCTTTCTTCTCTGTTCCATTTTTCTTCCCCCATTTTGGCAGATGTAGTTTGCAATGGGAATTTAAGGGTGTCACTTCTTTTTACCCCAAGAATGTTGTTTAAATAGACGGTTCTAGATTAAATGTACTTTAGAATGAGACAAAGCCTGTGAAATATATCACATTTTAAAAAGCAAAATTATAGTTTATTCTTCTTAGATGAGAACCAGCAGATGCTGTCAAGGACAGTTCCTCTTTCCATCCTCTTGTCCAGCACAAAATCTTTCAATGCCATATCCCTCCAGCACTTGTGTGTTTCCACCGAGATGTGGAACTGCATCTTTGCAGCTGGAATAGAGGAGCTGCTCCTAACCTTGAATTGCATTTGTCCTGAAAGCTTTGCTAATTTTCTCTTTAAACATAAAAAAAGATGTGTGCCGGTAAGACATTGTATTTGTGTGGCTGATATAACACCCAATTACTCCCCTGTGCTTCAAATGTGGAGCTGTCATCTGTTTGAATCTTTGTTTGTCTTAATGAGACCAAAAAAGGGTTTTGTGGAGCAAATTCTGTTCAGAAGACAGATGGCCTCCAAAAGTAGACATCTTTTCATTTTACCTACCCAGATAGCTGAGTTTATTCCATGGGATTGGATTACCTTGCTGAGCCACCTCTGGTTTCCCATGATCTGAAGCTGGTGGCCTCTGTGGTAGGACTTCAGTGCCCCAAATACATCCAGGACAAGGAGAAGCCCAGGCTGTCCCCTGGACCTGCAGCTCATCCTCCAGGATGCTGTGGGGCAACCCTTCCAAAGCAGCAGCCAGTGCAGGTGTTGCAACGTACACATAAGGACAATAGCTGGACTTTGGCCCTTGTTAAATCTGTGATAAAAGTAGGACAGGAGACAGGGAGGGGCACCTTCTTGTGCATAATAAAAGCAGAACCAGTAATGCGTACACATAAACCCACTGGAGCTGTTTGTCAAGCACCAGTAGACCCATGAGGTGAGAACATTGCCATGATTTATGGAGTCCTATTACTGAAAATGACACTTTAATAGTTTCTGCAGGATGTTTTTTTTAATATACTTTTTATACTCCTATGAATATGAACGCTTGGTGTCTGGCCAACAGTCAGCAAACAAATGTGGAAAAAAAAACCCATCTCATTTGAAGACTGTTAACATTCTCTGTTGGCCAACTGACAGCAGCATTTAACCTTGGTTATACTGTAACTATATTACTGTTTATTGAGCAAACTGTAAAACTAAAATAGAGAATTTCCATCCTATAAGTGAGACTGTGGCAGCACAGATGAGTTACACTTCTATTGTGTTTAAAATTCCACTTCAGGTTTTGTTGGCTGGTAAAATATTAGTTTTGCATTACTGCTCTTAAAAGTACTGACAACTGGTGACAGATTGGTTTAGAATAAAGCGTTTCAAGTCAGCAAATAAAAAAACAATAATCTGGTTTTAGCTTACTGATTGGCCAGTACTGAACAACAATATTTTGGGTCTTTAGCTGATACTGGGCATGTGTAAGCAATATACTTGCTTGGTTTTGAAATTCTTTATTTTCACGTTTATGTGAAAGTGAAGTAAAAAGATGCTTCTTCGTTTTTTTTTTTTTTTTTTTTTTTTTTTTTTCTTTGCTAATTGTGGACTGAAATTGGAATTCATTTAAAAATCTCAGTGTAGTTGTTTTACATATGCAATAATATTGAAAATAATAAAATTATAATATTTTAAAATTCCAATAAAATTTATTAAGAAATAGAAGTGTGGCCTAGTAGCTAATGACTTAAGAGGATAGTTTCAGATTACTATAATACTGCAAAATTCAAATCAAGAAAATATTCTCTTTTCATGTGGAATCTCTAACTGCAGAGGCTGTTTTCTCTCTCCAGCAGTCTCTGGGTCCAATGCAGTGACTTTGCTCAGTTCAGTAGTGGCAGTAAATGTAGACTGCACGAGTATTATTTCTACCCATGGGTTACAGTGAGTTCGGGACTTAATATTATTTGTCTTAAATTGACACGGAGTTTAAGTAGATTATCTTTTTAGAAGGAGAAAAAGTAAATTAAATGTACACATTCAGTATTTTATTAATTGTTCCATGTCCCACCCGTCCCAAATCAGTTGTGGGAGCAATTGTAATGATTTTCATTAGTGATATCCTTTTGTAGATAAGGATAACAAAGGATTAATTTATGTACCATTTAAGCCTAAACAGTACTTCTGGGAAGGCCTGGCGTTGTGTCCATGTGGGGTACCAAGCCTTAGGTCCCCCTTAGTGCTGCAATTAACACCCTGCCGGGCAAACCTAGAGCTGCTGGGATTTTGCTGAGACTGATGAGCATCGTCAGTTCTGTGATGGGTGGTGGGAAGAGGAGCAAAAGGTAAGGAAAGAGGTTGGGAGGTTCTGCCCTGTGTCCCCGGGTCATCTCCAGGAGGAGGCTGGCTGGGGAGGTGGACTGGCTTGGTGTGGGACACAGGCTGAATGCTGAAAGCTCAAAGCAAATTTTTCTCATATATTATCATAATTCTCACCACCATTTGCTTAATAAAACTGGTGGCTATCTCATGATCTGTAGTATAGCTGTAGTGAGACATTATCCACCAAACTGTCAGCCGGCCATCAGATCTGTTTGTTTACTCTTGGTTCCATGATGAGATGAAAAGCAAACTAGTACCTGTATGTATATTCTGCAAGTTGGTTTTTTTCTGAGCTGTTTTAGAGAATGGCTTTAAGTGTTATTTAAACACCAAGACATCTTAAGAAGACAGATGATAGGAGGACTAAATGGAATTTTATTCTAATTTATTAGTGTTTGGCTTTTTTTTTTTTTTTTTAAGTAATGGGATATCTTCATCTGTTTTCTATTCTCTTTATGTTATTTAGAAAAAGCAAGACCAGCATTCTCTTTTCAAGTCATTAGTATAATATTCATGCATACTGCGGACTTAACGCTTTCCAGAGCTGGAACAGCAGGAGGAGGAGGAGGGAGAAATAGAGATAATTCACAGGGAAGAGGATAAAAGATATTTTGAACTTGGATTTGAAATGAGATGAAGAGTCAGCTAGACAGCATTAGTACGTTTTGTTCCAGCTGACAGGAACTACAGACAAGAAGTTTGGGTGGGGGCCAGAACGTCTGATGGGGCGGCAACAAAAACTAGCGTTGTAGCAGCGCAGGGAATAGAGAAACATCAGGCTGTTTGTCAGAGAGTGCTTTTGCTTTATGAACTGATGAAAAATATTCTCTGGAAAGTCTGTTGGAACAAGTTGGGGACTATGTTTGTGCAACTATTAGTGATGGGGTTATATTTTTCATTGAATGAGAAGGCTGGAATATTTGCATGGCCTGGTAGAGGAATATCTGGGTTTTGCAGAGATAAAGTGGAAAGGATGCTGAGCAATGAAAGGGAAAGGTGTGCGATGTAATGGAAAGTGAACGAGGTGAGGCATTTACAGATAGTAGTAAATAGTGGTGGTGACAGATTTATGGGCAGCTGACAAGGGATCAAGCGGAAGGCCAACCTTTAGTCACCCGGCCGTCAGCGGGCTTGTGCAGTTGATGAAAAAGAGCCGTGATTTAACCCAAAGAGTTTGAGAAGGAGTTATGGGGGTTCTTCACATTCTGTAACCTGAAATCAGCAGATGTTTCCAGCCATGGCAGGGGTTACTGCAGAGACGAGCAGCCCAGCTGAGTCAGCAGAGTGTGGCTGAGGATTTTTAGGTGACTGTATGACAGCAGGCACGAAACTGTTAGAGTGGTCACTGCTACCCTGAGGGACTGAGAGAATGAGACGTCTCTTTACTCTAGAATGACTTCTGTATTCTATGATATTTCAACCACCTCTTTAGGATTTGATTGATGTGCCTATTTTTTGTTTGCCTAATAAATTGTATTACACACAGGTCCCCCAAGTGTTTCTATGTCGCAGGTGTCTGCCTTTCTCTACTCAGAGATCTGTTCCTTTCTCTGTGGGTGTGGATTTCTAATGCCTTAGGTCATGCAGAATGGAAAAAAAAAACATAGATAATCTAGTTTATTTCTCAATATAAAAAGTATTTTGTGGCTACTTATTTGTAGCTACAAATTTTATTGATTCCTTTCACATTCCAAAAAGTTTCATTTGCTAGTACTTTCTTGTCCTTACTAACTTTTAAGGAACTTGTAACTTAATAACTACTTTAATGAACCATGAGATGTGAAAATACTGCACGTTAGGGATGTCTTCTGAGAAATAAATACTGCACTCCTGCAGAACACAATGCTGCAGCACTGCAAACGAAAACAGAGGCAAAAGGATGGGAACTTTGCCTTTGTGAAGAATTGGCTTTGCATGCAATTTTTTTTCTGGTTTTGTTTGAACTGAGCTGGAGTTGACGTGGCTGCTGTGGTCTGGTCACACAGTTGCCGTCACTGGGAACTGGCAAGGATCAATGAGTTTGTTTTGTTTTGACATTAGTGACTGTGTTCATGTGACACTGCCCTGGCTCAGTGTCTCCCAGCTGCGTTGGGTTTCATGGCAGAGCTGCTATAATGCCGCGGTCATCAACTTAAAACCTGAAAAACCCACATCATTGCTTTGGTCACTATTTTGTGCTGATTTCGCCCCAAGGTGTCACCGTATTCCTACCCTAATCAGGGCAGTTGGAGTTTTACTACAGATTTAAATGGAGTCAGTCTTTGTTCTGTGGCTTTTACCCCGCAGTCATGATTCAAGCCAAAATATTAGGGAAGTCAATGAGAACTGGCATGTCTGTACTCTGCCAAATCAAGCCCTTCTTGTTGTTGTATTTGCAGATGATAGTGTGAATGTCTGCTTCATTACAGATGCAGAACTAAATGTTTGGCCTTTGAATTTAATGGGAATTTTGCTACTGAGATAAATCAAGCCAAATTTTCTTCTGGAAAATGTTGTTAATGTATCTGTGAGATGCATGTGGTTAAAAAAATTATGGAAATGCAGGTTATTTTCTCAAGGTAGAGGAACCCTTTATGTGGGGTCAAACTTCATTATAGTTTTCAGATGCAGGCAAAAAAGTAAATGTTTGATATCGAGTGATCTCTTGTTCCTGAGTTTCTGTTCACCTCTGTAGAAGCAAGTAAATATAATTTTGCGTGTCAGATAAGAAAAATACCGTCTTTACTATTTTTTCTTCATTCTTGGTAACTATGTTGCTTCTTCCAAGACAATTTCACCTTTCTTGTCATCTTATCTTTAAAAGTTTCCAGAAAAAATGACCTGGGACATTTTCCTTTGATAGTGCTAAACTGCAGCACTAGAACCTTTTTGCTGTATATTGAGAAGGGCAGTACGGTCATGGTAATGAAATCTGGTATCTCTTATTATAATAAATACTTTAATTAATATTAAATATTTTTATTTTATATTTTTTGTATATTTATATAAAATATTATTATATAGATATTTATAAAATTTAAATATTATCAAGGCATATTTTTCTACTCTGCTGCACGTGGATGTTTTTTTTTCAGAACAGGATATTGCAAGTCCCAAATGATTTCAGTGCTATTGCACACCTAGGGACCTGCCACATCTTCCTTCTTCAGATCTCTCGTAGTGTGATTGTTTATATCGAGAGTCAATCCATGAAGGGATAACAAGCAAAATTTCTATTCGCCTCACTGGGGCTGGTTGTTTCTGGTTTGTTTGGTTTTTTGCTGGTTCAGTTATAAAGGCCTTGGTCTTGGTCTTGGTCCTTTTTCCTCCAGATGTATTTGTTTTCTAGTGACACATGTAGTTATGTCCTTTGAAAATTGACATAGAAAAGTTGGTCGCTAGGTGGCAGAATTAGACTGTATTAGTACTAAGATTTTTTTATGATTTCTCCAGCTTGCTTCTTTCTATTACATAAATACCTCTTTGAGTATGCCCAGCATTCAAAAAATATCTAAGTGTTAAAATAAATTCTAATTAATGCATCTCTTTTGAAGGAATTGTTGGTTTGGTTTTTTTTAAATAACAGGTACAGTATGCTGGACTTCAGTACTGTTGTAAATATTTGATTAATACTTCACTTTGGGTTTGTGATAAAACATGCTCTTCTGAAATCTTCACTCCCAAATTTTTGAAGCATGTCAATATTTAGTTTATTTAGCATGGTCAGTAAATGAAAGCCTTTTTTCCCTCTATGGTGTTTTCCAAAAAATCTATAATGTTAAGATACTGTTTGACTAACTGTGCAGACGAGGTACTTATATCAGCGAATGCCTTTTCTTGTCTCTAGATACCATTTTGCGTATGAGAACAGGTAATTCACGGGCATAGTTAAGGGTACTTATAAATTAGGTTTTTCCTGTGTGGGAGAATTTTAAATATTAGTCAGGGATATAGTATACAAGCAAAACTGAAAAAGCTCTGCTCTAATTGGAAAAAACAGCGATTATACCATTTGTGTTCTGGTCTTAATTTATGAATTAGTTTATATTGAAAAAAAATCCTTATGCTCCAGCGTAGATTATATCTTGGTGCCCAGATTTGACAGATGCATCAGTATGGGAGCCATGATGCAGAACTTGACGACACTTTATTTTGAGGTCTAATGCCCATGTTTTGAGAACATTGTAGAAGCATCTTTGGTCACTTGCTACCTGTTGAAATGTTTGGAAAGTGTTTGGAATATTTGAAAAAATGCATGAGACTTTCTTTTCTTCTTAGAGGCCACACTGTGTGTGGTCGTGTTGTCAGTGTCTGTGAGCCACACATGTCCAACAGGTATCGATCGCTAACTCTAGAGGAGCTTTTGCTTATAGTCCAGTTACCTCTGTGGTCCCTACTGGAAAGTGGTACAGATTTTAAATTACAATGAAGTGACTAATTAGACCCTTAGACAGATTTAAAAAAATAAAATGCAAGAATAAGTAATGCTTAATAAATGTGTTTTCTGAGCAGACAATAGGGAAATCCCATAATTTTACTTTAATGCTCAGATTAACTAACATGGACTAAAGTTATTCTGTAGATTAAATTTTAGTTATAAAAGTCTCTACAGTGCTCTCTAACGTAATTTTAAAAATGAAGAATACAATGTTACTTGATTTCTCTCTATTTTTTTAATTTTTTTTTTAAATATTTTTTTCTTTTTTTCCTTTTAGTTGGTCGTTGAAGATAAGCAGGTGGGAGAGCAGCTGTGTAGTTCTTCTGTAGCCCGGCTCATGCCTATTGCATTTAGGAAGACTATGAACATGATACCAGAAATATTTCTGTCAATGAAACTGTAGACATGCAAGCTCTTTCCTGTGGATACTTAGACAGCTTTTTTTTAATGAGAATGTAAGTTACATTCCTTTTCAGGTGTCTGAGGCCCAGGTCAGTGAGTACCTTGCCTTGAAGGTGTTGTACTTCAGAAGTTGTTAAGGACTGTGGTTGGAGGTGCTCGGTGGGATGAGACCAGCTACAGGAAGGGTGTTCTGAGGCAGTGAGAAGAAAGAGTAAGTTCTGTAACTGGCAGACATTCCTCTGTCATGAGAATAATATAAAAATAATTAATGATGAAAATAATAAATAATTTTTTTTCTAATATTCCCAGGTTTTAATAGTGTCTATTTGGAATCAGGAAGCTCATTTTCAAGCTTTTTGGAAGTTCTAGTTTTGCACATTTTTAGATGACACCTGGAATGACTTCAAGGATTGGGTTTTTACCATCAGCCTTCTTCATTAAATCTCCAAGTAGGCATCACAGATGTTTTTTCCACAGGGAAGGAGAGCTCTCCTAAAATGCGAACATTCGCTTTTATAGTTGCATTTGATGTTTAAAACTGACAGTGTTTAAGGATTTTTGTATGGAATATTTGAGAGACTTAGCTGCAATAAAGTAAGCTTAGGCAGATTCGTTTGTTTTGAAGCAGGTCTTCCAAAGCTGGGACTTACTTCTTAGAGCATTTGTAACAAACCATTGGGCTTTCAAGTACCCAGAGCTTGCTTAAAATAATTTCTTGAGTTGAAAAGTAGTAGTGCACGAGTTGCCTGGATCATTACAAGGCAGTACCCAAGCAATAGGATTTTCTTTTCAAATTCTCACTCTTGGCTGAACTGGAATAAATGTGGAGAATCCACTGCAGTGGTAGGTAAATTATCCCAGAGATTAATTACCCCTGTTAAAAAGGTATACCTTGTTTCTGGTGTAAACTTCATTAGTTTCAGCCTCCAGTCAATGCATCTTAATCTGTCTTTGCCTTTGCCTTCTACATTGAAAAACTGAGATGAAACCGTCAGGTTTTGTTGCCTGTTTAGATACTTTCTAACTGCATTCAAGCTTTTATATTCCATAACTGCACCCAGCAGAAATCTCTTGAAGTTTTTGCTGTAGTTGGCTGCGTTGCAGATTAGACCATGCTGGTTTGTAGCGGTCCTCAGCTTGGTCTAACCTCCAGAAACTCTTAATACTCTCACGTCAGTTCGTACAATCTAATATGCATATATATATTTAACATCCCTGTGTGTGTTTGTGTGTGTATCTGTGTACACATGTGGACTAAATAGAAAAGGAGATATAGTTTAAGCCTGAAACAACTTGTTGCACTGTTTTTTCATTACAGTTTATTTCTGATTAACAATGAAAGTCCAACTTTTGAAATAGTGTCTGCATATTATGCGCAACAAAACAGAATAGGTTTCTAATTTGTATTCGGCTGGGAAGATGTTCAATAAATCAGAAAAGAAACTACTCTATTTGAAAGAAGTTTTCTCTCCCCCTTTGGTAAAATACAAGAGAATTCTGCTTAAATGAAGCATGCAATTTTAATCAATTGTACCCTGAGAAAAGAAGACAAACAGCTGCTGCTTGTTAATTGGTGAATGTCTTCACCAATGGACTCATCATTTATTCACTGCTTTCACTGCAGCCCTGAAGTCTGTAAATTAAGGTGTTATCACCATGCGATATGACTGCCTGCACGTTTGCAGCTAAGCAGCTCAGATAATGCACGAAGATTTTATTTCAGAAAACAAACACGTTATCTCCACTCTCGCATTGTTTTCATCCAATAATCACATTTCCTGAAAAAGATCAGATCTCGTGCGTGAAACCAAGGCAAAAACGTATTTAATCTTCCTAGCCAAAAGATTAATTTCTTTTTAAAAATTATTCCAATTTTTCCGCTCTAGAAAAGGGCTCTCATGTAGAACCACAGACTCTTGTGGGCTAGAAGGGACCCCCAGAGCTCATCCAATCCCGCCTTCTTCTCGGATTGGGTCTGCCTACAGCATGTTGCTCAAGGCCTCGTTCAGTTGAGTTTTGAGACTTTCCAAAGCTGGAGATCCCACAGCTTCCCTGGGCTGCATTCTGTGGTTACAGAAATTGTTTCCTTATATCAAGTCAGAATGTCCCATCATCCAAAGTGAGGGTGTTACCACCCCTCCTTCCATTATGCGCTGAAGGGAAGAGTCTCTCCATCTACTCTGCACCCTCTGTTCAGTAGCTAAAGGCAGCCATTGCCTCTTTTCTCCCCTTCTCCATAGCTCTTCATTTATTTGTATTTATTTCCACAAGCTCTCTGTTACTTTAATTTATAGCTCCTCTTTTGGGTTGGGATTTTGTCCTACTGACTGTATTTTGTCTTCCTGACTGCTCATTTCCAGGCTTGCAGCAGAGTTGCAAAGTTTTCCAGGGACATATAAGAGTGAAATATAAGACTTCAATTCAACTTGACACAACTTTGAGTGGTTTCTTCTTCTTACCTTCCTGTTTTTTCCATACTTTTTCTCCCTTGTCTTGTTCCCTTTTGTATCTCCTTTTCTTTTCCTCCTCCTTGCAAGTAATTTTAGCAGCTAAGTGCTGTCACTCTGCTCAACTGTTATGTTCTTATCTTTTGTTTTGCCCTTGCCTCTAGGTTTGTCATATTTTGCTTTTGCAACTTCTTTGAGCCTTCATTGTCCTTGTTTCCCCTCTTCACACACGGACAGGCTGCAAGGGGCCTCCCTGCATGATTCTGGGTATTTCCCTGAGAAATATTTGCTTTGGGTTGCCTACTAATGAACACAAAGAACTGTAAAAATGCAACACTAAAACATAAACTCTGCTTTTGCTTTAAGAAAAACAAATTTAAAATCTGAAAATCATGATATGGGTTCTGTTGTTGGAGTAGGTAAACTGGAAGCTAAAAGATATCAGAACATTGTATTATGAAATGTGCAGATTAATCATCTGCCAGTGGTAGGTTAATACTATACAACAAAAATTAATGCTGCCAACTATTTGTTGGAAAAAATGCTCTGTGCTTTACTTTCTATAAGAGAACCAATGAATGGAGAACAATTCCATTAGCTGTTAGTGTAAACGCTGTAGAGACAGTTTTTTACATTCTTCAAGGAGGGTAAGAAAATGTTCTGGACTAAAAGAACAGATTTAGAAGTGTTAAATAGCATTACAATATTATTTAAATATTTTAATAATGGTGTTATACAATGTTCTGTAAATGTTATTTACATTATAATTGCCATTATAATGTTAGAATTCTATAAATGACATGCTATTGTACTTTCAAAATTCAATTATAAGTGTATCTTCTTTCTCATCAGACTTAGCTGATATATTTGCAAATTTTACCTAAAACTTCCTCTGCAAGCAAAATTGAAAGAAAAAGAGACAGAAGAATGGAAATGGAAAAGACAGGTATAGTGTGAATGTATTTCCTATGTGATACGGAGAGACTATATGATGTGCAAATATTGCTGTATATATCTAGAATTATACCAATATTTATATTAAAATATATGATGTATTTTTTTATGTCATTGCTTTTCCGTATCTGGAGGTTGTGATTTATAATCTAGTTTAGATCACAGTTAAAAAATATCTTGCTAATGTTTAGCTTCGGTTGCATGAGTTTTGCTAGGGGTGTTGAAGAGGCAAATAATTAACGGCTCCTTCAGAGCACTGGCTGGAGGTGACCATTCCCTGAGCCCATGCCCAGGACACAGGTTCTCATCTGCTTAGTTTAAGCCACTTTAATACCTGACTATGGTTGGAGCTGGTCGAACTTGCACTGTAGAGGATCAGAGTTTGCTCACAGACTCTCGGCGGAGGGGGACACACAGTGATTTCCAGCCGGAGAATTGGTATCCCACAGCTGAAGGATAATAGCACACAGCCGTCTCCAGCACAGTCGTGCCTTCATGTCCCTGTTGCTTTGGGAACTGGGAGGCTTTGATAACCTGCTTTTGCCTCAGTTCTGAGCGCTGAATGTTGCAGGTCAGAAGTGATGCCTTTTAGATGGGGTCTAAAGAGGAAACTTTTGCTCTATGCGTTTGCTTTATGCATTACTGGAGGTCTTTATGTTTGGCTCTAACCAATAGTGATCTTTTTTCCTTTCACTAATCCGTGTATGTATTCTTAGATTTGCAAAGAAAGGAATCAAAGAAAATTAATGTCTTTACTTAAAAATGGCTGTCCCAAGCTAACCTCTAGCAGACTTCTACATAAGAAGGGAGCACAGATGGATTATCAGCGGGCATCCTGTGCTGTCAGACCTCTCCACTTCATGTGCATTTTGTGAGGGAGCTGCTTGAAGAAAACCTATTTCTCTATATTCAAAAGCTAAGAACCACCGTAACATCACTGTGCTGTGTGTCCTACTGATTATCTTCCCTTCTATTCTGAAAGTAGTATTATGCTATTTTCACTGAAAATCCAGTAAGTAGTCAAATGCCAGATTCTGTTTGTTGTAGGTCAGTTTTTAAGTCCCTTTTACTGCAGGATTAAAAAGCTGCAGTGAAGTGGCTCAGGTGGGTGAGTTCAGTGTGATGGATGTGCAGAAGCCCAGTTTAAAAGTGTAATGCCAAAGAAAGAGGGAGATAGATCTGAATAAAATTAATCTGCATAAGGCATTGTTCTTCACTTACAGAATTTAAAGAATTTTCTGTAGATTAGACCATCCAAATAATGCCATTTTATGTCTAGAGTTCTGTAGATGGGTAATTCTATCTCTAATTTCCAAGCTGTTATGAAACGTCACCTCCATCCTGTGCGTTAAAGGGCATCTGCTGGGAGTCCAATGGCTTAAATTACAGAACTTCAGCATGAAGACTACTTTCAGCATTCGGCAGATGTTTCTTAGTTAAACTGTAAATCTGTAAAAATCCTGGTGTGCTTGATTGCCGTGTTGTTTGACACCTGTTCAGCCCTGATGGTTGGCAATCACAGAACCGGTGATCGTGGAGAGACTGATAAAATTGTTGTTGGCCTCTGGCAATGCTGTGCTTAAAACTTGTGTTCCCTGTGATGAAAAAGCCAAGAGAGTTAACAAAAATCTTCCCTGGGCTGTGATCACCCATAGATGCTACTTCTCCTTTACTGTAGCTTGGAACTCTTTAATAAGTAACTTATGTTCTTGGAGTGTTGTCATATTTACTTACCCAGAGGGACAACCACAAACCTTCTGGGGGCCTTTCCCTTGGAGCATCCATGTATCCGTCAACTACTTTCTGCTGGTTTTCCTGTTAATTTGGTAAATGGTGCTGATTTTACCGGACAGCTTTATCCCCCACATGTAGCAGTGCTTTTCTGCATGGGATTTTGATCAATTTGATGAATTTGATAAATTGTACAGGAGGGCGTGGAGTTGTTTGGATTCTTTCATGACTTGCCCATCATTCTTTGACTGCTTAAAGCGTTTGAAGAACTGGTGGGCTCACTCACTCGCTCGTGTATAATTTCATAGACACGTTGTTCCAAAGTTTGCAATCATTCTTCTGCATTCATTGAAGAAGTGGATGTTGTGATTTACTGTCTTTGCTTGAAAAAAAAATGTGATTTGAAAGTTTTCGTCCCTGTCAAAATACATTTGTAACAGAGGAGCCCGGGTTTGCAATGTTTCTGAGTGTACAGTGTGTTTAAGGTTTTCTAGCAAAAGTCACGGTGCAACTCTACACTCAATGGATACAGGGTGTTGTAAAACAGGACAGTTGCTTTTACTTGCTGAGATAATGTTTTTAGGCTAAATATCTGCAGTGGGAATTGCCTTTGCTCACTTGGCCAGATTGTTTAAGTGGGGTACATGACAGGTTTTCCACACTGTCTTACAGGCCCCATGTGCAATTCCTTCCAAAATTCCATTTTCTGCAGGGTCAGCTGGACTGTGACTCTATGACTGACTGTGTGAGGATGATGGGCAGTGATCACAGTTGCATTCTTGGCTTAATTTGCTTTATTTACATTTTTATTACATATTTAGTAAATGTATTGATAGGGTGTAGAATATCAGAATCAGTGACAGTGACAGAATCAAGCCAGGATAATATCATATTTTAAATCCCATTATACATTGCTATATGCAGAACAACAAGCCTTTAAATGTGAATTTAACCATAGTGTAGCTATTTCCATAGCAGTTTGTCTGATTACTAGTGGGATAAACGCATCCTAGTACTTGGAAAAGCACTGACGTAAATGTAAAGGATTTTTAATTTAGAAACTAAAGAAATAAACAGAAAACTTCACCTACGGGTGACTGGAACTTGGTTTGGTTTTGTTGTGACTGACACAGAAATGTTCTTTGGCACTGCATTGAAGACTCATTAGTTGAGAGTCCTACAGTCTTGTTAATTGTAATCTCTGAGAAATAAATGCGGATAATTAAGCACCAATCAGATCTGGGTCTGACTGTAACACACAGAAGGGAAGAAGACATCTATCTCAAGCAAAAAAAGAAAGTTTTCTACATCAGCTCAGTGAGATTTTTGAAATAGCTGTCCAGCTAGCAGGGAAAAAAATTCTTCTTACATTAAAGACTGTTCATGCTAATTTTTTGAAAGACATAGAATGTTTATTTGTAACAGCAGGAGGTTGGACTCGATGGCCTGGAAGATCTTAAAATTTAAGAACGCAGGACTTAAAGAGATCTTCCAGGCCATCAAGTAACTATTTTCATTTCCTATTATGGTTAAGATTTTGAGAACCAGAATGATTTTAAACTAAAGTATGACCTAAGAAGCACTGGTGTGGCTAGTACAGCTAATGATGCTGAGAGTGTCTGAAGCACACTATTCAATACAAAGAGAGAAAGGAGGGCGGAAGTGCAAGACAAACCCTTGTTAGTCTAATGTTTTACATTTCAGTGACACCTTCAGTCAGTCTAATCCTGTAGATGCTTAAAGTCCACCGATGACTTGACAACAGACACAAACTCAAGGAAGAATGTGAGAAAACTCTCTTCACTCGGCCCAGCAGTGGAATGGGTAATCCAGAGAGGTTGTGCCCCATCTTCATCCATAGACGTTTTCAGGACTGAACTAGATAAATCCCTGAGGAACCTGGTCTTCAGAGCTGACCTTGCTTTGAGCAGCAGTGGACTAGAGCTCTCCTGAGGTCTCTGACAGTTTGTTTGATCCTACGATTAAGGCTGTTCGAGGTGTTCACTGAAGAAAAGGTGCAGAGTTTAGGATCTTACCCTTTATGCTGGAGAAAGTGCTTGACCAGAGAGCTGCAGGAGACATTAAACAGCCGATGAAAGCTGTTCCAGGCACACACACACTCACCTCAATTGAAACACATGAAGAACTATTGGAGACTTACCTGCTGGTTTGATTTTAGAGGTTAGTGCTCCTGACCTCCAGCAACAGGTGGTATAGAAATGCAGTAACAAACCTCTTTAAGCATCTTAAATACTTTTGCCTTTTAAGTATGAAAAGGCTATTTTAAGAATTTACCCAAGGAGAAAGAACCTCTTTTCAGAGCCACAGGTTGTCTCTCTTGGAATAGAGGCATAAGACCAGGTCCTTTAGGTTCAGTGTTTTCCAGCTGATATCTGCAAATACAAAGGTCATATCTTTTCACCAGAGTGTGAATTGAGAATTCAGAAGGAATGAGCAAGACATTTAGTGTCAAATGTGGATATAATGACATCCCCTTTCTGAACCAATGGATAGTTAAGGCAGTAGCAAAGTTGAGATTCAAATATGGATTTCTCAGTGCTTGTTTCTGTGCTCTTGTCTGTCCTCTCACCCTCCTCTGAGGTGAGACGACCCTTGAAGAGGTTTCAGAAAGCTCTTAGGAGTGCATCTACCTGTAAAAATATATTTATGGTGTTATTCCTTGCTTTTACAAGGTCAAGTACTTTCAGCTGTCTCACATATTAGGGTTAAGCTGCCATTAGTATATTTTTACTCTTGTTTTTCCAAAAGTTACCCGGTAACAAACACACTAATTTTTTTTTGAACAGTGATAGTGATGTCGTGGTTTTGCAACAGATTGATTTCCTTTTCTTCTGTATTTTTAACATTACAGCCTGATGTGAGCTGCTGTTGCCAGTCACCTGGGTATGGTTAAGTACCTGAGATCATGAGGGGCTGCTTGGGAAGGCTTTGCACTGGGCTGCAGGCAGAGGACATTGTCATTTTATTGAACAGATGATTGATGGCGGATGTCATGTAGGTATTTTATCTATACCTTTTGCAAAGAAGACAGCATTGTCCCAAATGTGAAGAGGTTAATCTTTTAATGCCCACACTGATACTTTTCTGAATCCTTTGGAGAAAAAGGTATCGCTGCTGAATGGAAACTTATTTGCCAGAAAGGACGATGACAATGGTGTGGGTTTAGAAGAGGGAAGAACTGTGAAAATGACTGAAAAGTGAGGGAGTGGATAAATCCCTGCTAATATGATAGCAATAAGTAGAATAACCTCTTAAGACTTTAGGACAGGGATGCTTTCATTGTAGCAGCTTTGTAATTAGATCTCTCCTCTTCAGCTACATTTAATTAATGGGAAAATAACAGTTCCTTGATAGGGGGTAAGGGGAATTTTCTCATTAACAGTTGATACAGGATATAATAGGGAACATTTCTTGCTTATAATTGTACACTTTTAGTTTTAATAGAAGTATGATTCTGTGTTTTATTTGCAGGCTACCATGAAGCAGGAGATAGACAGGATTGCCTGGTTTTGGTTTCACATTGTAGGGAGACATAAATGTGCATTAGCAAACAAAATTGAACATATTTAGTAATGACTCAGTAAATATTAGCAAATGGGTGGTATAATTTAATCAACGTGGTTGCAGTTGATAAGGTGTTGAAAAGCTCTGATCAAGACTGCTGGGAGGCTAAATGAAAAACTGAAGATTCAGAGATAAGGATTGATGGATATAATGTTATTCTAATTGAGAATAGTGGAGAACCTAAAGCACTTAGAAATTAAATTGATGACCTGTAAAACAAGCTTAGATTAAGAAAAAAAAATCAGATTGATAGAGGCGTCTGCAGGAGCTCAGACAGTGCAAGGGACAAGAGAAGACTGAGTATGTGTTGGATAATGGTTTTCTTAAAGATAGTCAGGATAATATGGCTATATTATAATGGTACATGTATCACTCAAAACTTGTAAATTATGCATACTCTTTCACAGAATTTGGGGATGAGGCTGGGTTTTTTTCTCTCCTTATAAATCTCTTTTCTTCCCAGAGTTGTCTTGTTGGCATCTGTGAGTTGTGCTGAGATTCTGTGTCACTCTGCCTCCACTGGTAACCTAAACCTACTGTTACACATTTCTGCCAGCATCCTGGGTCAGGGCCGAAACGCTGCTTGACTCTCTTTGGAGGAGAGTAGGAGGAGGTTACTAGTATTCGATTACTATGAAATGGAGATTTGGTGCATGGAGCAATGTCCCAGCTCTGGAGAGCAGGTTGGAGCAGAGCACCCTTACTTACCCAGTACTACTGTGACAGCCATCAACAGGTTACCAGTTTTGGTTTAAATAGCTTTAATGCTGCTGGATATTTGCTATATTAGTAATTTTGTGGCTAAGTTTCTTATAATTATATACTTCTTATTAATTAATGTATCTGTAATGCTGTACAGTACAGCATGTTATCCATGCTTATGGCTCGATGCTTTTAAAGGAAAAGGAAGGAAAAGTTCTTTTCTGGGAACCATGGTTCTCTGGGAGGCATTGCCCCTGGGCATGTTCTGCAGCGGGTGGGCATGTCTTGAGAGGTGAAATTTGGAGAACTTTGTGTTTAGCAGTAGCTGCTGAGAGGCATTTTTCTTTACTTTTTGCATGCTGTTTCCAGAGAATAAAGGGCAGTAATGTTGTTTGTTCCTCAGAGTTTGAAGAGGAAGGGCAAGGTGCAGGACTGCACCTCTCCAAGAACTGTATTACACTGGGAAATAACCTTTCTTCTTTAAGCTTTTGCCCATTTTCTTGTATTGTGGTTGACTTTGGGTTGCTAGTGTAGATGAGTGTCATTTGGAAAACTACCAAAATCAATACATTCTCTGGAACATTCTTGCAGCCATAATGTTTTTCTTGTTGTGTTTCTGCATCCTCAGTACTTGGAATAGGCACACTCCATAAGAAAGGCATTGAAGTTGTTTTGTGTCTGATGAGATGAGCTCTGTTCACCATTAATTGTTGAACCAATTTTGTACCTGTATTTTAAGCATTCCAAGATTTCAGTGACTATACTTTCACCCAGGATAGAGGTTGTTATGGCTTTTGATTTTCATTCTGGCTGCTTCATAGGCTTCTGTAGAAAGGTTGGTCCTTGTGTATGCGGTGTCCTTCGGTGTGGAGGACCTGGAGCTGTACCCATTCTAAAGGAGTCAGATGGTGAATTACTTGGATGAGGTTCTGCTAGCACTAACTGTGCCTTCAAGGAGATCTTATCCACACACACACACACACACACACACAAAAACCAGTTTAAAGAATCTGTGTTTAGAAATTGATGCTGGGAAATGTACTGGCTTTGGAATAATAAAGTTTTTTTGGACAGAAGAAATAGTAATCACTGGTTGCAGTGGTGAAATAAGACATGAGTAAGGTTGAGTTAAAGTTCCAGCACCCACCCCAGAACCCTCATTGGAAAAAAAGTATTTTGGGTACAGCTTTCAGAAACTTCAGTATGTTCCAGATGGGAGGAATGTAAACAGTGAGTGCTGAGGTGGTGTTTGGGTGCAGGTTCACAGAATGAAGAAACAAGGTCTCAAGGTGTGTTAATAGTCTGGAAAAGTCAAAGTTATAGGAAAAGAGCAATGAGAAATGTGGGCATTTGAAAGTGTAATTCATCTATTCCAATCAATCAATTTAACTCTCTTTCCTGTTATTTATGATGGTGCTTCTGGATATTTTTAGTGTACATCTGATTTTGCAAATATTCATGTCAGAAACTAGAGACAAAGAGGGGGATAAAAAACAGAAGATTCCTTAGAGAGGCTTGGGCAAAATCTTCCTTTGTAATCACCCTTAGGTTTGGGATCGGCTTGAATGGCTGAGAAGAAAAAAGATCTGGCAAGAGAATTGTGCCCCAGCAGAATTTGTACTGCTGTGCTCTGGAGTTGTAAAGTGACACTGGGAATTACTCAAGTAGTAAATCTGGAATTTGGCTTTAGACTCTGGGCTGCCTTAGCAAATGAGCTGGACCCACAGTGTGCTTCTAGGGGCTCTCCCCACTTACAGAAATACCAAGTGTGCTCATCTGAGCCAGGCACAGTGCTGCCCTGGGAATGGCTTGAATACACATGCCTTGGAAAAGCAAAGATAATGCTCAAAAAAACAGGCCTTCTTGAAATAAGAAGGAAAAAAGGAGCTCATTCATCTGGAGGATTTAGATAGAATTGGCTAAGGGAGGCATAAGTCTGTCAAAAAGACCACATTGCACAAAGAGGATACAAAAAGAGGGACTGAACGACAGAAAAGGACCCAAAAATGATAAAGGGGGAATATGTGAAGAAGGGATATGCTGGATGTGGAAGGGCCAAGATTGTACAGACTTTCTTGAAGAGAACTGAATAGCAAAATGTGAGTGTGGATGTGTGTATTGTAGGGCTGCTAAGGCACAGGTCTAGCCATGCCTGAGAGGGGAAAGGCAAGCTAAAATCAAACAAATTACATTTAAGCTATTGTTGTGGAGCTTGTTACGTCTTACCAGATGCTTGAGACTATTGGAATTTTATGTAATCTCTCTGCTCCAGTAAATCTGGGGGATTTTTCTGTCTTCGGAGCTGTTATTCTTTAATTTAGGCTAGTGATTTAAGGTAATAAGTTGAAAATAATTACAAAGGAAGGAACAGTCCAAAATTTATACAAAATCTATTTTTACGGACAAGAATTGTAAGCACTGAATCTATTCCTTGAATGAATTTTTTATACTTTCCTAATGCGCTTCTAATTTGTGCTAGTGATAAACAGGAAGTTTGATTAATTTTTGCAGCTGTTCCTGACCTATGTTATTATATAAATATGGGAGTCTCATGCAGATGACTTGGGCATTACCTAAAAATTCTTTCAGACCATCTGTTTGATGCAATTTCCAAGGTACTAGGCTTTACTTACTGCCAAAATGAAATTAATGTTTTCTGTCCCAATCTAATGACTCTGTGTTGCATCCTTGTGTGGGCTGTAAGTGGCAACAAGGGTATTACAGTGCTGTGGTACTTTATGCTTTCTTAAAACCTTAGTCCACGCTTTAATGCCCATCGCCAGCCACCCTGGATTAAATTGGTATAGAATATAGTTTATACATGATGAGAGCAGCCCTGAGGAAGAAGGACTTGGCGGTGTTCGTGGATGAGAAGCTCATCTTGAGCCGGCAATGTGTGCTTACAGCCCAGAAAGCCCCCTGTGTGGCCAGCAGGGCAAGGGGGGTGGATTCTGACCCTCTGCTCTGCACTGGTGTCTAGCTTTGGAGTCCTCAGCACAGGAAAGGTAAGGACCTGTTGGAACAGGTCCAGAGGAGGCCACGGAGATGGTCCAAGGGCTGGAGCCCCTCTGCTGTGAGGACAGGCTGAGAGCGTTGGGGTGTTCAGTCTGAAGAAGAGAAAGCTCCAGGGACACCTTAAAACCCCTTCCAATCCCTAAAGGGGATTCAGAAAAGCTGGGGAGGGACTCTTGGTCAGGGAGGGGAGCAATAGGATGAGGGGGAAGGGTTTTTAGCTGAAAGAGGGGAGATTGAGACCAGATATTAGGAAGAAGTTCTTTGGTGTGAGGGTGGTGAGAGCCTGGCCCAGGTTGCCCAGAGAAGCTGTGGCTGCCCCATCCCTGGAGGGGTTCAAGGCCAGGTTGGAGGGGGCTTGGAGCAACCTGGTGTGGTGGGAGGTGTCCCTGCCCAGGGCAGGGGGTGGGAACTGGATGATCTTTAATGTCCCTTCCTAACCAAACTATACTATGATTCTATACCTTCCCAAGAGAATTTAAGGTTATTGTTTCGGTATCTGCTCCTTCCTGGGCCCTGGGAGTAAGTTCCCAGATCTGCAGCTGCAATAGTTGGGATTGTTTTCTCCAGTATTTTTTAGAATTTTATTTCTGATGTTGATAACTCTGCAAAGTATTGATTATTATGGTTCTATTTCTAGTCTGCAGTCATGTCTGGGGCTGGGCACTATGACAGCATTTTGCTTCATGGCAGGTAACGGAATGTAACTCCTCTAAATTGCTCTTCATCAAACTTAACAGGTTTCAGTAGTACGTGATAATAGAGACCTTCTTCTGTTGCTGCTGGAAAGTGAAGGAAAAACTGTTGTGAAAAATGAGATAGCTAAAGTAAACAGAGCTTTCTCTCCCTTTTTTATTGGTAAAAGGAATATGCTATTGGTTTTGTCTTTCAGTGTTGTAAAGGGCTCCTGTAAGACTGGAAGTTTTCACAGGTGGATATGAATAATTTCTATATATTGATTTTCTGGTTCTAGGTTTATTCTTTTAAATGTATTTCCTTCTCTTTTTTTTAATGATTTTTGTTTGTTTGGAGCTTGGTCAATTTATTAAAAGACAAGAAGAGAAAACTGAAAGAAAACCGGCTATTTCCCTATTTTCCAGCTGTGAGGTGGGTGACTCAATTAACTTTGTTTTTTTTTCCACCAAGAAAGTGAAAATATGAAAACTGGACCTCAGTTAAATGCTGTTAACTCACCTGTTTTACCTCTAGTACTCAGTTTTCTGGGTCCTTGGCTCTCATTAAATTGTGGAGCTCAGCCTCCTCCTCAGCCTGTTCTCCTGTATTTAAGTGTTTCTATGGGATTTACAGTCACTGTTTTCTTACAAAAAATCGAAAACCTCCTTGCATACAGAGTTAGATGTAGAGCAAGAAATTCAAATAAACAACCATATTTTTGGCATTCCCTGGAGGATATCACAAGCTGTCTTTAAGATGCTGGAGATTAAATCCTGAATTATATATTTTTTTTCTTCTCTACTGCTTCCCTCTCCTCTTCAAGTGGGTTTTTTTTTTTTTTTTACTTTCTTGATTGTCCCTTTAGTAAACAGAAAATTAGCATTTCTTACCCAACCTTGTTAATTCTAATCTTTAAATTTTCCAAGGAGATGCTTCTTTCCTTCAAACCATGAGCACAATATTTGCATAGCTTCAGCTCTAGAAGTGAAGAATATGTTCAAGGTGTCAGGGCATCTAATATTCTTTCAGGAAAGTGTATTAAGCTTCAACTAACCTCAAGTATCTTTGTAGAAAATATATATATATACTTTAGCTTTTGGCTTTCAGAATTGAAAAGAAATTTGCAACTTTAATATTAAAATACTCGGGTACAAATGACCTGAGGTCTTTTCAGAACTGTGTGGCAGTGGCATGGATGGGAAGGTAAAAATGAATTGTCACTGCTCAGTTCTATTCAGAAAAAGCTACTCTTCACTTTAAAGATGTAAAACCTTTATTTTTGTGTTTGACTAACCTAGTATTAAATAATGCCTTAATTTACTTTAAATTATTGCATTATTGTAAGTAGTGTATTGTTACATGTAGCTTACTCTGAAAGAGTCATGGTACAGAAATTCTGAGGAAATTATATTTTCATATCAACGCTTTTTTAGCAGGAGGCCATGTCAATTGCTCAGAAAGAGAGAAATGGTGGTAAATTCCTGTAGACTGGTGAGGATCACATAGCATTAAGATTTCACAGTGGAGGGGCTGTTTAGAAGGTAATAGGACACTGTAAGCTTTGAGAACAGGGTGTAGGAATTGTATGCCAACTTATCTTAACCACAGCTAGTATTTAATGATTGTCTGCATGTAATAGCATGAAATATGCACAGAATGGTATTTAAAACCAGTGGAGTTGGTTTTCAAATGGAGTCTTGTAGTGGTCTTAGACACCTGCTTTGCTTTGCAATGGCCATTCTACCCAGCACCCAAGGAATAACTTGTACAAACTTAAAGGTGAACCGTGTGTCAAAATAGAAAGTTTGCTCCAAGAAGAATAAAGAACTTTGATAAAGTCTAGTCAATATTTTTTATCTTTTGTTATGCTGAAAATCACCATGTGGCTTTCTCTTTACTCCTTTTTTTTTTATGGTTTTTCAAAGGTGCTTATCTGACCAGTCCTCAGTGCATTATTGTTCTAAGCCACCATGTGGACAAGTTGCCAGAACAACAAATACATTCAGAGAAAAAGGTGACTGAAAATGGAAAGTGGAAATTAAAATACAACTGAAAAATTATTTCATACATTACTTCAACACTTTAGAAGAAGAGAGCTTCTAAAATTCTTGAAGAAACATTTTACATTGCTGGGGAATATACTAGTATCTCCCTGTGATTTTACTTTAATATCTGCTTTAGAAAAGGAAAAAGCACTGTATTTCTAGAATATGCTTTCATTGATTCATTGTGGGTTTTTTTTATTCTTTTATTAGGTAATTTTAAAATCAGAAATATTTCTACCACTTCTTCTCCTTCAGGAGGATGAGTGAGATTGGAAACCTGCTGCCTGGGAACTGGGACTGGTGGGCACAGAGCCTTGGACTGGGTGACGGAGATCACGAGGGAGTCAGAAAAGTCAGTCTGTCTGCGATGGAGCCAAGATGCAGGATTCTGCAGTCCCTATGCTGTCAGCGAGCATCTGTGACACTGCTGCTTGTGACAAGAAAGGGTGGTCAGGTGGAGTCAGGCATGCCACAAGGTATGGTTTCTGTGTTTTCAGGGCTTAAAAAGTAGTCTTAGTTGTCTTTATACCAAGTAGCATCAGGATTTCAAAGTAAAGCATTGAAAAATGCAAAATTAAATTGCATTCTCTAAAAAAAATGCAGTCCTTTCCTCCAAGTAAAGCACTATCTCGTATATAGCATAACCAGGTTTTTTTTTTTTTCCCCCACGGGTTCATTTGTGCATAAATAATGTAAAATAAAAGTAGTATTATGTACACATTGCTTACATTTTCTGCAATGGAAAGGGTCTGCAAGTAATGATTCTCCCGCTCTTGCAAATTTGCCAAACCCTGAGCTGGACGCTGTTTAAAACCCCTGGTGTGTTCACGCACAGCTGAAACGCAGCTCATACCAGGCTGTTCAGTGCCATGCACTTAAAAAGCTTGAAAAGTGACCTGTCTGGTGTACTTGCCCCAAGGTAATTCTGGCTCATGGTTCTGTTTAACGGAAAGAAAATATCCTGGGAATACCTACACATATATAAACACGAGTGAGATGCCAACAAAAGGTTCATACAAGAAAAAGGAGATCTATGGCAAAGTATTTTGATTTTTTTTATACGAGTACCTGGAGCAGTGAGAACGTATGTACCCTTTTCTCACAGCATGTTGTATTTTATATTGAGGGAACTCTGTCATTTTCTTAATAATTTGGGTAATTACATAGGCAAAACACCAAATATAATTAAGAATGTATTTATTGAGAGATAGGAGCAGATAATTCAGCTGTGGAATTACGAGGTTGTGTTTGCTTGAAGCACCTTAAAGGGGAAGAATCTACTAGAAATGTTAAAACCTGTTGTATTGGTGAAAAAACAGCTACGGAGCATAGATTGTGAGAAGTTTAGCAAACAGGAGTTTAACTGAAGGACTGTAAATGAATAGTTCATAAAAATCATACACTGGTCTACCTGCGTTAATACCCCAAGCAGTCTGTAATGACATTAAACAATTGATTACTCACCACTCCTAAATTTTTTCTTTATCAATAGCACCTTTTCAAATAAAAGGTATGCTTGTGTTTGCAGATAGCCTGCCCTCAAGTGTTTTGAAAATATTTCTATTCCTTCTCTTAGTTTGATTCTTTACAGCCACAGGAAACACTTGGTAATGTTATGTTTTAAAATATATATAATTATTCCTGTGCTGATGCTACGCACAAGAAAGTTGTGTATTCATAAGAAAGTTAAAGGATATAAATGTAGACATGTAAGGATGAGACAAGTAGTAAAGGGTTAGAAATTTATTGTTCATTTGTACAGACACACACTACCCGCATGTTGCTTCAAAAAGGAGGAAAACAACAAAAAAGAGGGTAATGGAAAAGAAACAAACCTTTGTCGTGATGATATAGTTGGGTATTTGATTTCCGAATGAGCAGAATTCCAAGAGTGTAAAACTTTGTCTCACTATGCTCTAGGTTTTTGATGCTTCTCTCTTAAAAGGTTTACGTGAAAAGGGCAGTTGCCCATAACGTACGGGGCACCTTTGACTTTTGGTGGTGTGTGGCAGAGTTGTCTGGAAGGATGGTCTGTGTGTGCAGAATGACTTCTAGCATCACTGAGTTTAGAAAATTGTGTATTGGAGAATGCTTGTAAGATAAAGAGTGAATTTGTTAACTGCTATGTAGTAATTTATAATTAAATTTAAAAATACCGTTATTTGATTGGAAGTTAATAAAAGAGGATTAGTATTGTATACTCAAATGATCAGAAGAAATCAGAGTTGAAACTAAGAAAAAAAAGGTATGTATCTGTTCCTTATCTTAGATTTTTGGAAAAGCTCTCCCAATACTCGATGAAATTAAATAAAAAAAATCTTGCTACTCTGAAAATTGATAGTTCTTAAAAAAAATCTAGCAATACTAAAACTGAAAGATTTGACAGGGATAAAGAGGGTAAATATGCAATTTTCTTCTTTTTTACTGCGTATCTATTCATCTTCTTTGCTGGTATTTTGTACTTACTGTTCTACTGATTAGCATAACAACAGCACTGGCGTCCAGGGCTTTGGGAAGAGCAGGCGGTGTCCTTGCCTCGCCTCTGGAGAGGGGACTGTGCCAGCGTCTGGTGTTGAGTGGGTTGAAGCTGAAATATGTGTATGGAAGAAGACAGAAAGGAGCTGTAGACACCAGCACGGTCTGTTCAAGATAAATTGAACACTATAAAAACCCGAGGATTTAAAGGGTGATGTGTCTTAATTTTCAAGGATGATTTAAAAGTTAAAGTTTGCTGAGCACAGAGATAGATGAATATATTATGACAGGACTTAAAGTCTGTGCTGACAGCACTTCTCTGTCACCAGATAATACAGGTCCATACCCTGAACAGCTAGTGCAGAGTAGCAAATGTTAAATTTCACATCCTGGTGTAGCCCATGGGAATTTGTTCACTGACACTGTCCTTAAGAACGTAAACTCATGCATCTGGTTTTCACAATCGGATTTTACATGATTTCTGTATGCCTAGTCATATGGACACTAACGTGGTATGAAAAACATCACCCAGTCAGCCACGACTCACGTCCTGGGGAGAAACATTGCACTAAAACAAAAGAAGTATTTGATAGTTTGAGCTTTGTTTTGGTTTGTTTGGTTTTTTTTTTTTTTGCTGTAAAAGCTACAGGTCTTTTTCTGCCTGTAATATTTAGCATCTGAATATGTAGAAATACATTTGCATATCTGCTAACTGTAAGGATTCCAGACTGTTGTATACATTGCTCCTACTCATCAATATTAGTATGAGAAAAAAATCAACTTGTAGTTTGCCGTAACTACCTTGTGTTGGTTTCAAGTAAGGGTAGTCATTTTTACAGGATGTTCAGGTTTGCTTGCCCTTGTTTTAGATGTGGAATTATGATTTTTTTTTCCCAAATGGCTATAAATCTTTAGCTTTAGGCACGTCTAATATAAGGTGGTAACTCTGTTAGATAATATGGACATCGAATCATGCAGTCTGAGCTGTAAAACTACATCCCATGTCTGGATATAGTGGATACATATGCTTCAGCTGCTTGTTTTAGAAAAGTGTTAGTAGTTAATAAATTTGACATGTGCTCTTCTGCTTAGTAATGTCCTTGATTCACAGCTTGTTTTAACATATTTTTTTTTAGCTTTTTCTCTCTCTCTGGATGAATTGCTGAAGACAGTTAGAGGTATCACATTAATGATGTCCTTTTGCCTCCAGGCTCCTTCTTCTCAGCCTGCACCTCAGCCATGAGGAGTGACTTAGTGGGCTTTCTTAGACATCCATTTCATGGCTGGACCACTCGGTGGATCAGGAGCTGGCTGGCTGCATCCAAAGGGCTGCGGTCAATGGCTTAATACCCAAGTGGAAGCCAGTGATGAATGGTGTTCCTCAGGGACTGATACTGAGACCAGCGCTGCTTAACATCATGTCAGAGACGTGGACAGTGTGATTGAGTGGAACTGGGTATAACTGGGTAAATTAAATAGAATTACACTCACTGAAATGAGATCCAAGTTTCTATCAAAGCTTTTATTTTTGCTTAAAGAAACAAAAAGTACAAGCAATGAGGAAACTAACCTATATAAGGTTATAGTTCCTTCTCCTGTTTCAACTGATATTTGAAAACTGCTTTTATTACAGCACAGTTGAAACACCTGTATTCAGCAGTGCTACTGTGAAGGTACAGAAGAGATCAGAGGTAATGCTACCACAAAAGAAAGAAATGTATTGTTTTTGCCACGTCTTAGGATAACCAAAGTCTATGTATTAAAATACACATTTCGATTGGAAAATTAAGAAACCCAGAATGATATTTTAGAAGTTAAATACAAAACAGTAGTAAATATGCAAAATACAGTTGATAAGCAGAGCGATGAGGCAAAAGAAATAAGTATAATAGTTGATTCTTTAAATGTGGTTCTTTGTAATGCTTCTTGGCTTCCCCCCACCCCCTGCATGTGACATGTTGTTGGTCTAAACAGGAGCGCTACGCAACATAGTGAGATGGTCCTGCCTGACACAGTACAGGTGGAATTTAATTACCAAAGCATCAGAAAGGTAATGACACTGGAAGGCCTGCTATCTGCATTAATACGTACTAACGTATTAGTTGTTTGAGGAAAAATGAGGTTAAAAAAACCCATACAGTTTCATGATATACAGTACTACTTCAGTAAGAGAACTTGTCCAAAATGAACGCGTCCTCTTTCAGCACAGATTTGTCCAGGATTTCAAACAGTAACATGAAAGCTGAAATTACAGTACAACTGCTAACACTGAGAGATACTTTGGTTAAATACATGTGTTACACATCTCTGTGCAGATATCGGGCATTTCACCATGTTCCAGAAGAGATTTTTGTTTTTTAACCCTGACATACTTATTCAAAAGTTTGTTATGAACTATTGAGACTGAGCTGCTTATACGTTTGATTTTTCCATGAGTATCAGCACTCCTTAAAGAATAGATCAAAACTAAAAACTCTACGTAGGACCAATAGAGCAGAATTATTCAAGTTCAATGAAATATTACAAAAAAGGCTTCCTTTTTTAGGAAAACTCAGCTATGGTAAAAATATCTACTACAGTGCACTGCACTGTAATAAATATTCAACATAAATTAATAATTTACAAGTACCTGAGCAAGTATACAGAGCACCATAGCACAGCACAGCACCAAAGGCAGTAGCTCAGAATTCTTAAAAATAATGCTGTTTTAAACATTAAAAATTCTAAGTATTGTCATAAAAATGAACTCCAGCTGGAGTTTAAAGATAGTGCAAACTTCTGTCTTCACTTTTTTAAAAACAAAGATGACCGATTTTCTTGTCATTTCACATCAGCAGCATTGCTGGACCTCGGTACCTGTGGTGGATGCTTAGGAGCAGGTCTGTCAGAAAGAAAGAAAAGATTAGTTAAGAAAAATTAAACTTTTGTTAATTCTCACTGCCAGCATCATGCTTGAGGCATGAAGAACAACAGCAAAACCTCTTAGTTATCCAGGTTAACTTCTGACACATAGCATGGGACTCTTGTCCTGGGAGGAGATCTGAGTAACTTGGTCTGCTGGGAGGTGTCCCTGCCCATGGCATGGGGGTTGGAATGACATGGTCTTTTTAAGGTCCCTTCTAACCCAAACCTTTCTGTGATTCTACATCACTATATAAACAAGTCCCATCAAGAAGGGTTAATGGTACCAGGTAACTCCTCTTTTTCAGTTTTCAGCTTGTGTTTTAATTGCTGCCCAGCCAGTGGGACAGGGTAGCTCAATGGTTCAGGTGTTGCTCTTAAAACTCTTCATTTCTTTGGGTACTCATCCATTTTGCACCTGTTCAAAAAATGCTACTTAAGTAGCAGTTGGTTTCAAAAAGTTGGTACTTTCAGAATGTCTTACTAGAATAGACAGCCAGGGGCTTACCCAAAATTTGCCCTTGCAATCTTTTTGCTAGAAGTATTAGGAAATTAACTTGATTCTAGTTTTAATTTTTTTTCTGAGCAATGCTAAGTGTCTTGCTATTGAAATCCCTGTAGCTTAAAATGCTACTTTTATCTTCCTTGGAGCTCACATTTTACTTGTAGGAAACGGAAGAACTTTGGTTAAGAAAATATTACATGAGTGTGCACGTTAATGTTGGGTGTAGTTATTTCCCTTCCAGGTTGTTTTTTCAACATTCTCTTTTGGAAGTGTACGATTTGTGTGCTTTCTGAACGTTTTGAGTGTTATGTTTAGATAACATAAATTGATGTTCTATTGTGAAATGCATGAATGAAAAATTGCTTTTATTGGTAGTTGATCTTAACAGCATTCAGGTCTCAGCCTAAATCTGCAGGTGGTCCAAGAAAGATTTTATTTTTTTTTCTTCGAGAGCTTTGTTTCTCTTGAAATTGGTGCGTATTAATTCTTTTTTTTTTTGAGAGGAATTGTATTTATTGGGCAGTTTTTGTAAACATACAGTCAGATGCTTACAGCCTAACCTTCAAATATATAAATTCTCATATTTGTGTGGTGCAATTGTGCCCAGTGAGAATCAGTCTGACATGGTGTGTTTTTATGTAAAGCACTAGAAAATGCTTGTTGTGTAGCTCTCAGCAATAGTTACAGCAGAGCATAGTTACTGAAGGCACTTAAGACCCATAACTGAACAAAGTGCTAATAATGAAGGCATTTTGATAAGGAAAACTAACCTTAGCGGAGTAACATGAGGCAGAGCTTTTTTGTGTCCGGGCACTGCTGTGGCCCCGCTGTTACAGCGTGCTTTGGTCAGAGGGTCTGCTGGAAGAGGCTTCTGAGGAGGGTTTGGTTTGTGGGTTTCCTATTATAAAACATAAACATGTCAGAAAATAAAACATATCAGTCTTTGGCACTAGCACAACATATTTAACACAGCAAAAACTGAGTTAAATTGAAGATGAGCTCAGTGTAGTTGTGGTCAGAAATTTAAAAGAGTAAGACATACCTTATTTTTAATTATCAGGGTTTTAGATTTAAAAATAATGTTTTAATACTATTTTTTGACAATTATATTTCTTTTGATCCTTTGTCCTAGAAATACCGGGTGCATCTATACAAGATTAGATGATTAATTGGTGGTAAATGAAGAAAACATAGATTGACTACATAAAACTTTAAAAGGAGTTATATAAAATTATGGGAATACTAGAAATTACTTCAAAATGCAAATTCAAGTGATCACAGAAACAAACTGCTCAATTCCAGTTAGAATTAGTAGCATTTGTGGATTTTACTTTTTTTTTTTTTGGAGATGCTGCTGTGCTTTCATTCTGTGGAGTTAAATGATTCATTAATAAAGAACAGAAGTCATCTGCTGTCAGGCATGAGCTAATGTCTCTTCTGTGTGGTCCTCGAAACACTGCAAACATGGTAACATGTCTATTTGTGGTCTTCATTATGAGGAACTGGGACAGATTAAGTGACTTGCTCAGGGCATAGAAAAGCTCTCCAGTATATCCAAAAACTCGCTTCTGATCATTCTATGATTTGAACTGCGTAGTCATGCTTTTCCTTTACAATTCTTTACTATTAGTATGCAATAAATATCGTTAGTAAAGTTGACCGAAGAAAAGCAAGAAGAGCTTACAAGCATTGGCACAAATTGCTCATGAATAAAGCAAACCTTTTCACTGTTTGTTTTGAGCATCCCTTTGTTTTCTTACTTTTCATGGCAAGTGTTTGCTCTTTCAAGAAGAAAATGCAGGTTGACTATCAGTAGGCATTTTAATAAACAAGAAAATATGGAGCTTCAGTAAACCTCATATGTGGTCATTTCAAATTTAAAACAAACTACATTTTGAACCTAAATCCAACGCTCCTTTTCTTTTTCACTATTGACATAACATGGACTAGGTCTTGCGTGAATAAGAAATAGCAACGTTAAAAGTTTTTTCTTATTTTAGCTTGTTTCCAAATCTCTCATTCCATCTAAAAATTAGTGTCAACTATCATCCAGAAGAACTTCTTACACTATAAACCAAGAGAAACATATTTTGCTAAGAGATGCTTGTCTGTGAATTTTATCTTTATGGAAAAAAAAGAAATAAAATTGCACTTATTCTTGAAATGCTCAGACCTGGCAAACGATGAAATAAACAGCATGCTTCTAAATACTCTATGGAGCTTTATCTCGTAGGGCTACCCTGTTGAAAGTCACAGACCGTAATTAAACACCTGTAAGGAAGTTCTTCCAAACATAATCTTTCCCATGGCATGGAACTAGAAGCCTAAAACTATTACGAGAAGAAAGCTTACCATCAGGACTACTTAACCAAAGCGTACTTTGTGCATTTAATTTCTTACACAATGAAATCTGGATATATGTGTTTTAAAGTAAAATATATCAATTTGTAACAAATTTTATCACAGAAAAATACCCTCATACTTTTAAAAATAACTGACTTACCTCTACAGTAAATATAAATTTAAGTTACTTCTATAATAACTTTTTAAAGGTCGTGATGTTTGTTACATGGGAGAGTATATAAGTCATCACCTCGAGTGTGACAGCATTTAAATAAGAAAAAAGAAGAGTTGTATCAAATGCAAACCCATCAGCGTTATAAATACAGCAAACAGTGCACCTTTGAACACCATAAACCCTCTATTCCCCTGATTGCCTCCACAGCAGTCTTTTCCCTCAAGTACTTTTACATGATTAATCACTTGAATTAGTCTGATCACATGAGTGTGCTGTGTGCTTGATCAGTCCCTAATTGTTATGGCAAGATTTGTATTTACTGGTCAAATGGCAGGATGCTTAGGTACCGGAACTGGGAAGAGGAAGGGTCCCGGCTCAGCAGTCTGGAGAAACAAAGGTCAGTCTGGAAAAATGAAGGTCTGAAAAACTTAAGATCTGGTAGGCATGACTGAACAAAACAAGAGGGAAATGGTCTTTCTTTATTTCTTTATTTGTATTAACTGTGCCCTGTGCCCAGTCACTGCCTGTAACGCCTGGGAGTAGGGAAAGATGGACTTTCTGAGAAGTTCAGACTACTGAAGATCCTTTCCTTTGTGTTTTTCCCCCTTTTGGCAGGAGAAACTGGCTGGAGTGGCTAATCCATATGTGCTGATCTAGAACAGCTCTTCAGCTGTGCAGTGAGCACCTTCTCACGGCTGAGCATTAATATAATGTTTGATGCCTAAGCCAAACTAATTCCTTAGGCCTTCTTATTCCAGAAGAATCATCCATGTGAGGAAGTATGTTGAAACACCAATGGTACTATAAATATAAACTCTGAGGGGGAGACAAGCCCAAGGTGTGAAGCCATAGAAAGAGCGAACTGTTTTGGATACTTCTTCAGCACTGTGCTACAGTACTGAGCATCTGGATGAGATTATGAATGTAGCAATGATTTTTAAAGTGCTTCCTCTTGATGACCTGATGGATGCACTTCCAAGAGAGTGCTAAAGCAATACATTAAAGTAATAGCTATATAAACTAGACCCATACAATTCTTGGGTTTATTTAGTTCTTCTGAGCTTTGAGGGAGTAAAACTGTTAACTTCAGAAGAAAAGATTTTTCTTCCCATACAGCATTTTCTGTGTCCCTAGGATATAAAAAGTAGCTATTTCTGACAATCTTGAATTGAGGTTATGGACATTTTGAAAGAAGTCTCTCTCGCTTATCCACTAGGTTGCCTTGAGTTGATCCCCTCTTTGTCCTACTTCTGTTTCATGCAGCAACTGAAAATTGAAAACAGCAATATTTTGCCTGATGGAGGAACCATCTGCTGAACTGAAAAGCTTTTTGGCAGTTTCAGATCTGTCAGTCTTTGGTAATGATAATAGTAGAGATCTGGTATTCTACCTTGCACTTTCTGTGGGATTTGAAGGGGAGGGCACTTAAGAACACGATTTGTCGTGGTGCTTGGGGCTGCTGTCATGTGCAATGACAGGCTGGGGCAGATACAGATGCACCGTCAGAATGAGAAATAGTTCCTTTTTCTTGGATAGCCTTTCCTCCATCTGTCTTCTGCTAGTGGGAGGCAGCATAACCTCATAAAGTTGCTAGGTAAGAAGAAATAGAAGAAATTTCTTGGGTTTTTTAATAGAACCTTTCTTGATTAAGAAAGACAAAAGCACTTTCACTTAAAATCTTAACCTTGACCATTGTGAAATATGCAGAATGTTTTAAGGAATGCAAGAAAATAATCCATGAAACCACTGGGGCTAAAGACAAAAGCAACACAAACCAATGTTACTTCAGGTTTCCTCTGTAACTGATGTTAGAAAGAATTAGCATTTCCCATTCCCCTGAAGAGGAAAATAAATGACTAGGAAGATGGAAAAGGGAAGAAGAAAAAGCTTAAACACTTATAAAAGTTGGTCTAACCTGAGTGATTCAGTGTTCAGACTGAGACAAAATTAAAACTAGACACACTTTTTCTGCTGTCATAATACGTGAGCACAGTGCTGTGGCAGCTCAGCAGTGTCTCATCCCTTTTTGTGTTATTTTTACAACCACTTTTCAAAGAACCGCACTGCAGTGACTGTTTCTCGTAGCCGTATCTTCCTATAAATCACTGGAAATGTGTCTCGGGGTAGCTCACGAGGTTGCAGCAGGAAGAAGGTGCTGTGTCCTTGGACATCCCAGTAGGTTTGAGCACAGTCACTCAAGACACAGCTATTTGAGGATGGATTTGCAGTATGTGCATCCAAATCAATGTGATGCTCATTTAAGATAGCTTGGTGATAATGACATTCACTTCATTTTAATCTTGTACTATATCCAGAATAGCATGATGTCAACTAAACAGAAATAGCTGGGTGCCTGATTCCTTTGCTTAGATACAGCCACGCTACAAATACAACCAGAAGAGAGAAGCCAGTGACAAGGAAAGGGACAATTTAATATAGACCACTGCACAGACAGCTTATCTACCCTGGTATCACCTTGAGATGTGTCTTGTTACAGGAGAAAAAAAGGGGTTGCCAGCTCTATTTAAACACTGCAATGAAAGCTATGTCTATGTGAAATAGTGTGGATAATTACGAGTCTGCTATTCAGGTCTGTGTTCTGGAAGAAAAACAATATGCAATTCATAGACCCCTTGGCAGAAGAGAAGCACATCAAGCTAATGTACCTTTTGCTCTTGCACAAGACATCTGCAAGTTGTCTTCCCAAACTATATCACTGTATTTGGCACCTTGCTAACAAACCATACAGGTTCCCCTCCGGTTGGGCAGCTGGCAAATGAGCCCATGTTTGCCTGTAATATGGAGGTTATTTATACTCTTGTGCCTTGAGTGAAGAGAGGGTTCAGGATCCTAAATTTTAGGATCACAGCCTCAGTTGGCATAAACCGATATATCTACACTGCATTTCTAAACTTGTACAAAGTCTAAAGGAAATAATGTATAAAAAGACCAATATGAAAGACGAGAGAACACTTGGTTCCTCTTCACCCCATGCGGATACTCACACACTAAATATTAAATAGAAGAGAAGCCTGAAGAAAATCAGTGGTTACCTGGGTGAACCTCAGCGAAGGGTTAGCTGGCAAGGGTCTTTCAGGCACAGCTTGGTGATACGGCAGATGGGGAAGGGGCGGTAGGACTCGCTGTGGTGTTTTTAATCGTGGCAAATCGTGTGTCTTCACGGGGTTACTGATGTCAATGATCTGATACGGCAGCGGTCGTCTGGGACCATCTCTCTATAAAGACAACCCCAACCAAAAGACATAAACTTCAAGAGCTGACATAAGCAACTTTAAAAATCTGTTACTCACTTGCTTTTCTCTTCTACCCTGCTTTCATCTACCTTTAACATCTCTGCAAACAGAGAAGCCATTAACGGCTTCCAGAGTCCTATTCAAGCAGCAATGAATCCTTCACCGCTCAGATGTCACATTCTGGTGAAAGCCAACAGCTCTTTCCTGCAGACTAAACTATTTCTTTTCTCCACTTGACATCCCTACCTGTCTAAAACTTGGAAACCATAAAGGTTTTTTGAAGCCTACATCTTCTCCCCATTTTACATATTGTTAGTTCTACATGAAATTAAGATCATGTAATAATTGTGTTATAATAAATTACTTGAATGAGATCCAAAATATATAAAATATATAATATGGGAACTCCCCTGTCCCTGTCCTCCCCCCCTTTTTTTTTTTTAATTTAGGGACTCACTTTTTGTATGTTTGTATTTTGTGGCTTTGTGATGAGATTTTTACTGAGAGACGTGGTATGAACATGATTAGGCTCAGATGAACTGGAAGGTCTCGCTGGACCCACAGATCTGCAACACAAAAATATACTTACTGAACACAACATTCTGCTTTATAACATATTTTTTTTAAACAGCCTCTTTTCAGAATGAGACTTTGCAAGGGCTTTCTGACTTGTTATGGTAAACAACGAAAGTAAAAATTGTCTGGTTCTCCTGCAAGAATAAAAATAAATATTGATTTTTTGGAAACCAGTAGTCTGTTAAATTAGGTTCTGCAGTCTGTGGAAATGCAGCCTTGTAACACCCAAGAGACTATTCTAATGAATCTAGCATTTAAACAGTAATGACCTCGTATATGAAAGTTTCAGCTCACTCGACTGAGTCTAGACAAAAGGCCATGCAATGTAATGAAACTATTTCAAGCAAATGAAAATAAAGGCAATGCTTCCATCATTTCTAAATTTTTTATCACAAAAGAAAAGAGGTATAGAGTCAAACCAAACTCTATATTATCTACTGATAATTGTTAAAGTTGAGCTAAACCAGAAAAAACCCACTGCTGTTAATACTTAATGAATATTTTTGTTAAGGCTGGCTCTTTCTGACCTATTCACATCGTTCTGTGATGAATGTGGAGATGAGCGCTACCATATTTACAGATATTCTCTACTAATATCTATTTGAGTATAATTAGCAAAACTGATCATACCTTAGTTTCTCTATTGTTGTCTTTTTACTTGTAAACAACCATCTCATGAAAGTCTTCCGTTTCAGATACATGACTGATCCAGCAAAGATAAGGCACAGAACCGTTATCAAGACTCCTACGGTTAAACTCTTATTATCTGCAACAAAACACATGGAGTTAACTTCTATCAGGAACCATCTCTATTGAAAGCTGTGATGTGGATGGAGCAGGACATTGCTGCCTGGCGTGAGTTCCTCACTGCAATGCAGGTGAAGTGAATAAACTGTGAGTTAAAAAATAATAAGGTCCTATTTCTTCAGTCTGATGCTTGAATTTTGTCCTGTTTTAAAGATATTTCTTTAACATTTGGGAAAAAATTGGTTAAAATATAATGGTGTAGGTCACTTCCAACTGAACTGTTCTGTCCTGGTCCAAGCATGAACATCTCCCTGTACTCTCTCTGCACCTATAGGTGCAGAGAGGTCCTGCTTAGGTTGTCGCCTGCAAATGGCCCATAATGTCTATGGGCTGTTGGCCTCATCCAGCCACCCACCCGTAGCAATGCTGACTGGCACCTTCTGCATGGCCTGCCTTTGGCCAGGGTGGAAGGGAGACAGAGGCTGAGAGGGAGAGAAAAAGGACAGAAATACCTAAATCATGGCTGGAGTAGGTGCAAACTTTTAAATATTCCGCCCCTCAAACACAAGCCATAACCCTAACTCCTTTCCAACCAGATTTTAAAGGTTTCATTGTGCTTTAACACTGGGAAAACAGTCTGAAATCTGGGCTACGTGGTCCAGCCCAGATGGCTGTCGAGTCAAATCTGGAGGCAAGCGAGGAGCTGAAAGAAAGCCTTCAGCAATGGCATCGTGTGCTCTCCGAGGGATGCTCTGCTTAGCAAGGGGCTGCTGCCTTCTGTACTTGTTCCAGTTTTCAGAGTGCTTTAAGCTGCTTTAAGTACCTTGCTGGGACCTAAGTGAGGCACAACGGTGAGGTGAACCCTGACTAGATGACTTGCAGCTGAGAGAAAGCCTTATTTTTAGGAGGAGGTAAGCAGCAGCTCTCATCCTTATGGATACGTGATACAGTCATTGGCTGGAGGAGAGGATGTCGTGATTCTTCGGAACCCCTGACCTAAAAAATGTGCCTGCCCGCAGTAGGAGCAACTGCTTTAATCTTTGCTCTGGTAACCTGTCATCACTGTCTGGGTTTTATCCTGATTGATTTCCAGCCAGCTGGCTCTCCTCTACTGGCCTGAGCTCACTGGGATGCTCAGTCAGCAGCGCTGACCCAACAAACTCCACGTGGGGTTTGATGGGGCATGAAGTGCTGCGCTTTTTACATTAGAGTAATAAATCCCTCACTGTCTCTAAAAGATTAATAGAATTAATATGCTAAGATTATGCAATTTAAATTAATTAACATCTCTACCTAATAATTAAATATTTAAGTCTTCTTTGTAAGAAAAATGTAGTGTCAAACACATACATACATTCTAAGTCAGCTGGGTAAAATCAGTTACTAAATACTAACGAGACCATGTGCCGTGTTTGACTAAGGTGAAAGTATTTTATTGAGCTAATCCTTCTGTAATTTGATTTAGAGATGTGCAAACTACTCAGCCTACAATCCAGGCCACCCCATTAAGTGTTCATATTCCAATCCAAGTACCAGCGATAGAAAATTAGGTCCTCTGGCAATCTCTATATTTGTTTATTCCCACTATTACTGAATGTAGCGCTGTCTTTCAAGAAAAATAGCGAAACTACCACACTATATTAAACTATTGTTAAAATAATTTTTCTGTTAAATTGAAGCTTCCAAAACACAAAATGCAAGAATTCTCAAAGATGTCCTATATTTGTCTTCTCTAGTTAGTGTTGTCTGTGCAGCACATTATTATAATGTATTTTGTAGCTTCCCTAGATACTTAGCTTTCAGGTTAAGCTGAAAATTGACTATAATACTTTAGAGCAAGTCTTAAAAGAATACATTTAACACACAAGTAATCACACTTGTTCAGTGCCTGAGCACAGTTTCTTTGCTGCCTTACCGACTGGTAGGTATTTAAAAGAAAAAGATCTTTCAGCAGTGAAATCATAATGTGAAGCTTTGTCATAGAAATGATCGTGATGTCATAAATCCACTATTACAATTCACTGCAGGATCTGGCATGTAGAGAATACAAACTATTTGGGGTTTGAATAGCGTTATTCATATGAAAACACCCAGATCATTTTTCCAGCAAGGTTTAGTTTATACATGTACATGGGAGTAGACTGCCTATCCTGTCACTTACTCAGAAATAAATCAGAAACATCTCTGTGGAAGTCACTGAAGTTACAGTACTCTGGGGAAAAATTGGCATGGGATGATTATCAAATCCCATAAAAGTTCACAATGTGTAGAAATAATTCCTTCTGAGGTTGGCCAAAGGTGAAGTTAGAATCTATAGCCAATGTTCTGTGGATTGAACAAGGGAAAATTGAAATACAAGTTATAGAAAATGCATGTCTCCAACTACTGTTATATGTGAGGGCAACTTCTGGCAAATGCGTGGAAGCTATATATAAAATGTAGTTTTAATCTGAGATAGTCAGGAATCTGCTGTTTTCCACAATACAAAGGATTCTCCTTAGAAGCACAACATCAAATGCATTTCTCTTTTTTGATTATACAATACTTCTGCATTTATAATCATTGCAATATCCACTCTTAGGCACACAGCTACAGAAGCGGGTTACGTGTACAATAAGGTGGCCCTGTCCTGATGCACTGAGAGGAGAACACTGGAGCTTGGCGTATCTCAAGGTGAATTCAAGAGTACTGCAATGTTCATCTGCCATGGCAACAGGATTAGCTCAAGTGTGGGAGTTAGTTCCTCATCCTCAGCTTAAATCAATGCCATTTCCTACTTATTGCTGTGAGCTACTAAAACTGATGATATAACCTGAAAAAAACCCAAGAAAGGCAAGGAGAAGCAAGGAAAAGAACCTGCCAAGACCAATGTGCCTTGAGTTATGCAAGAAAATTGATGGATCCCTCTGGCTTTAGTTTTGCTTCACTGATTTTTCAAGTTGGTGCCAATGTGTTGGGATTAAGACATTTGATTTACTGCCTTATTTTCCAATCTTGCTCATTGCTTACAGGATGACACTTTGTATTTCCACTCTTTATCATGGGATCAACAGGTAAAAGTGTGAATTACAACTAACCTGCTTGCCTAATTGGTCCGCTGTCCATGCTGCCACCAAACCCTGGCTTGTCACAGTAGGGGGGGGCCCAATCAGCCTCACAGTGACAGTTCTTTTTGTTGTTGCAGACCTGTAAAACAAGACAAATGACTGAATGAGAAGAGGATTACCCTGTACATCTGAGAGCAGCACTAGCCGATAAGGCCTCCTAATCAGATAGTGACCCATCTGAAAGAAATAAAGCTTATGGAAGGCAAGAGACGTGCTGGTATCTGCCTGTTGGCACAACTAAGAGGGCATAGAGCAACTCTGAATGCAAGACACCACAGGATAACAGGGATCCTAAAAAAGCATTATTTATTTGGCAGGTAATCGTTTGAGTTGCACTTGCTGACAACTTCAATAATATAAGGATAATCACACACCTCTTAAGTCTTTTTCTCTCTTTGCCTCCAGGAGCAACATTATCTGCTTTCTAACTTCTGTTCTTTCTGCCCTCATAGCAACAACAGTCTCTCTATGCTATTAATGCTGTAAAGCTCTGTCAGCCCACTTGAACACTCCTATCCATCAAGGGCTTACACTAGGCTGCATACTGATTTCACCACTGCTCAGATACCCTAGCTCCAAGATGGAGCAGCTGCTGCAAGAACATGTGAAGCTGGAATCGAGACTGAGGGAAACTTCCCTTTGGTGTCACACCTGCACTGTCTATACAGCTACAGTTGTGTGGTTTTAATCTGGGCTGAGGAACAACTAGCAAGACCTGATTTACCTGCAGAATGAGAGAGCTCCAAGGGACCAGAGTCATAGAATGATAGAATGTTTTGGGTTGGAAGGGACCTTAAAGATCATCCAGTTCCAACCCCCTGACCTAGGAAGGGACACCTCCCACCAGACCAGGTTTATCAAAGCACCATCGTCCAACCTGGCCTTGAATCCCTCCAGGGATGGGGCAGCCACAGCTCCTGTGGGCAACCTGGGCCAGGCTCTCACCACCCTCAGAGTGAAGAATTTCTTGCCTACATGTAATCTAAATCTATCACCTTTTAGTTTGATGCCATTACCACCATTAGCACTGGCCTGTTCCCCCTGCACAGAGCAGAAGGGGCCAGTAGACTCATGGCTTTTTTCCTCAGAGGTCCCACAGTCTCAAACACACATCAAAAGAAGGGCTGCTTTCTATTTCCTTTTGCTGCCACCCAAGCAGTGCCTGTGTGACTAATGCAGAGCCCAAAGCTCCCAGCTGTATCGACAGAAAACATTAACTGAAATTTGCTGCAGAGGAGAAAGTTGGCACAGTCACATGTAGATGCTCAAAATGAATGCTTAAGGAAAATTCTTAGGTTTTGGGCTAGTTGTCAATATGGTCCTTAATTCTCTGCTAACACTGATCAACCACCACCACGGAGAAAACACACAATAAATTAATTAATGAGTTTCTGAGTAAGACATGAGGTAGTACACGGAAGTTTGCAAATATGCGGTTTTTTTCTGGCAAGGTCTGCTGGATGGCTTTCAGAGACCTTATATTGGCTGCGTCTGCAGAGTATTAAAATATCATTCACTGACTATGGTCATGTAAAATGCAAAAAGAAAAAAATAAATTTACTTTTCAGAGAGAGCAAGATAATTAAAAATATAATTCGTTAAGCATTATTTTTTTTAAATTAAAGTGCTACAGGAGTTCCCATCTATAATTCCACGAGGTCATTTTTTTGCTACTTAGGAGTCACCAGAGGTTCTCCTTCGTACAGTCATAAAAATGCCAGTCCAAGCTGCTGCTCATTCCAGCCCAACACTAACACGCACCCCTATCAACACCACACAGTTTTTCAAATGTGAAAATAATTTTCAAATAAAATAAGGTAATCAAATGAAAATCCCTTCTCAGGAGAGGACAGAGAATTTCCTATGCCTTTTCCTCTGTGGTTGCCACAGCTTTTCACAGAAACAAACACATCATCAGCAAATCAAGGTTAATAAGGCTTGACATAATTAACATTTTCATAATATAAGCTAGGTTTCAAAACACTTTGATATTATTAACTGATACCATCAACTTTTTCATCCTGTGCCACTTTCATGACATGAAATATGGCTTTACTTTATGTTAATGCTTTTGGAAATGCAATTCCATTTGAATCTCAGCTCAAATGCACATTTTAACTTCTCTGCATCCACACAGAAACTGTATTTTTTAAAATATTAATGGGAATACTTCACAAAGGAAGGTTAGACTTAAAATTGCTTTGAAGATGACAAAATTCCTTTTTATGACAGATTATTAATTAAGGACAAGATAATTGCTACCTGATAAATATTTCTTTGTTAAAGAGAAATAATTTCATTACTTGCAGTTCAAATAAGGGACACTGAAAATTAAAATACATAATAAAAAAATATTGCAGTGACTTTGACTGATATATTTCAAACAATCATAGACCCCAAAGCTATTCCATAAAATGATTTCTTGTCTAGTGTTTATTGACTGATGGTAAAAAACAATGTTCCTGTAATGCTTACTCCACGTCCATGGCACTTTGTTGCACATTTGTGTACACCAAAAATACTCGTATTCTGGCACCGGCGATTAAGGCAAATCTGCAAAATAAGAGAAAAGGAGTTTTAATGGGAACAGAAGTGCAGGTGCTTCACAAGGCATCTCTCCACCTCCCTGCATCTCCTCATCCATCAATGGTTCTTTTGGCAGTGAAGGATCTCCCAATATACATGCTGCATTGACAACACTACATTGACAAAAAGATAAGGACACCAAAATATTAGGTGGTTTTTTTTCTTCCTCTTCTGCCTTGTAAGTCTTCTAGGAAGATTCTGTGGAAGCTGAACACTGTTCTCGATCAGCATCCTGGCCAATACTGAATTTCAGACATGGTTCATATTTGGTTGATGCCCTGCGTTTGTGTAAATAAACACTCAGGGTTTCACTGAAGTAGAACTCGTGGTGAGCTGCTGGGGCGTTGTGGTTTGGTTTTTTTTAAGCCAATTTAATTTTGCATTTTTTCTGGACCGGGAATGTTTTGAAGCAAGATTCATTCATGTACCTGATCTGGCTGTGTTTGTGTCTTCACAGCAGCAGGTGGTTCCTCAAGAAAGGTTCAGATCACTCAATGGCGTAAATTAACATAATTCTGTTTATATCAATAGTGCAATACTTATCCCTGCTAGTACCGAGCCTGGGCCCAGGACAGCCAGAATATTTAGCTGAGGGCATTGATATACATGGGCTTATTATTGGTCTTCAGCAAAACTGAGAGCTTTCTAGGACTTTTCCCAAGCTACATATTTTTTGGGTGGCAAATATAAACCAACAATATTCAAAGTGTAATAATAACCTTATAGGAAATGGAAGTATACAAAGGACATATGCAAAGTAATAAAATTATTTTTTTTTTAATTTTCCAGTCATTATAGGCAAGCTTTACTTTGCCAATATTGCTGAAAATTGAGGTACCATCTAATAACACCATCAAGCAATCAAATGACTGATGAAGACGTCAGTAATGAGAATTTATCCTACCCAAAATAGAAAAAAAGAAGAAACTGGATATGGAATAATTGTTTATGCTATGTTGACCAAAAAATAAAAAATCACTGCACAATTTGCTCATGTTTAACTGCAATTCAGTTCAGTAGTACTAGAAGTCAGTCACAATAATTAGCATTAAGCAGGGAATAGTGTTGAAGAAGAAGACAGGGATGCTTAATCAGGGCACTTATCCCCTGGGGAGAAGGAAAAATGGGAAGGAAATTAGAGTGAATTGGCATCAACATGCACGCATGTAGAGAATATGGTCTGATTACAGCAGCATTCACAATTCAAATATTCATAGTGCAGTAGCTCATAGAATTTTGATCACATTAAAATGGCTGCATTTCAAATTGTGTATCTTCAGCTTAGAAAACTCAAGAATATTTAAATTCATATTCTTAATCCATAATACAAGTGCACTAATGTCCTCAAAGTAAAACATACAATTTCCTAAGTATTAGCCTGTGTATTCTATAGAGTGTATGTGTATGATTAGATAGATTAGAAAGATTAAATACTCATTAGTAAAACATAATGGGGTGCTTTCCCAGTGTTGAATTTTCTTTGAAAAGGCATTTTATAACAGATTGACTTAGAAATGTTGTAAGGCTTGTTTTCCTGTAACAGAGCTGTAGTTTCACTAGGGACGTATTTTAAACCTGTTCCCAGTGCAGTGTGATAATTCAACAGAACTCAAAAGCATTCAGAAATGCAGAGGCTTATATGAATTTACCACAAATTATCAAAGCAATTTTTTTTTTTCCTTATTGTAAGTAATTCACCGGGGGTATGGAAACCCTCTTCACTTCACTAGTTCCTGGGCTTTTTTAACATTGTCCCCCGCCCCATAAATTCATGGCTGTCTCCCACCTTCCTCTGTTCCTTTTTTCACAAAAGAAAACCTAAGAATGGGACAGCCATATGAAATTTGGACTAGGTTTACATCAGTTAATTCACAAAATTTTCAAAATATGATTGCAAAGATCAGTTTTGGTGGCCAAGCATCAATGGGTTTCTATTTTTCAAAAATAACACATAGAGAGTTCCTGCAAGAAAAAAAAGAGGGCGGGAGCCATAATTAGCAGATATAACATATTTTGAAACCTACAATGAAGTTAATGACAATTTTGCAATGCCATAGACACTGGGAAAGTGAATACATTGAACTCCTCAGAAACTCATTCACAATCTCGTTATCTATTTTGCTGTACTTATTTTGCAGAAAACCTCTACCCTACGTGGACAGAAAAAAGTCTGACCTAGTGTCAGCATGAGAAACAATTATTTTATAGGAAAAAAATATCCCAAAGCAAAACTCAGTCAGTTTAGTACTAAATACTTGGCAGCATGAGGGTAGTCATGTTCTCCTTGTTTGGGAGTATTTCAGAACCTTACTTTTCCATCTTCACACTTGGTTCCTGACAGCACCAGACCAGGATCGGGCATATCATCCCCCAAATACACGTGGGTACCACGACACAAGATCTTGCCACCTTCCTGAAGTGGGATATTAGTTTCTATGGAAACAGCATTGGTACCAATAACAGGTCGATTTGCTCCTCCTTGACACTGAATTTTTCCACATTTAGCATCTCTGAAGGAAATAAACAAACTCAAAGATTAGTTAAATCATTTTAAATGTTATAAAACCCTCTCCCACCACCTGTGTTTGTAGGAGGAGATCCTACCTGGGTTCACATTTAGCGAAGGAGCTCTTGGAGTCTTTGCCACAGTTGCCATAAGGATCCCCTGCAGAGTTGACTCTCTCAAAGCAGATCCCAGGAGCAGGTTTTGCACCTGAAACAAAAAAACTAATCAGAACTTTCATCTCATACAAGGTGTTTTTAATAATTTTCTTTGAGCTCCGCTGCTGCTTTAGGGGAAGGTAAGATGTGATCTGCATATTGATGAAGCACAACAAAACAGTAGTGCTGGATCAGCATGCTAATTGAAGAGCCTGAATGTGTGGGTTTCCCTCTGTTATTTGCTTCTCTTGGCATTGCTGAGAGATAGACAATGCAGAACTCATTCTCCTTCAGAAATTCTCTAGATGATATCCCTCCCCTGAATCCTCCCAGGACTCAAAAAATTTTAGCAAATGCCAAATCTAGTTTGGTGAAGAAAGACAAAGGCCAGGTGGGAGGTTAAGTCCCTTCTTTTTACAAGATTCTATGCTATTCTACTGAGACCCTAAGAGCTGAAACCAGAGAAAATACTTTTCAAGAAAGGGCTTTATAAGTGCAATTCAGAAGAATAAGAAACAAACAAACAAACAAAAAAATCCAGTTGCAAATTAGAGTGCTATGTGAATGTAAAAACACGACCACATGACATGGAAAAGAGAATCCACTGCGGTCTGCTGAAGCTAATGATCTGGGGAGAGGAAGGGAACCCATCCCCACCTTAATCCTCAGTGAATCCACTCCAGAGAGGAAAGACTGACTTGAAAGAAAGGTTGTTTCTGCCATGGTGGTAGAAGGAGGAATCTGGAAAGACAGGCAGCATCTGGTTCTTATCTACTGCAGCGTTTCATGATGGAGAAATATACTAATGTCAAAGGAACTTCCCAGATGGGAGTAGTATTGGAAATGTTTGTGCAGACAGATTACTCATTTCTACATTTTAGAAGTTCAAAGGTACTATTAGAACATAGTTTCTAATGTCTTATACAGGCAACCTCCTGTCCGTTTTTCCCTATAAAATAGTTCCCTAGACCAACTGCTGAGTATCTTCTAGGGGAAGATACATGCATTCATCTGAAAAGTCTAAGAGGTAGAGAATCTACTTCCATTATTTGATTGGTGCAACAATAAATTCGTCCATGTTTTAGAATTTAATTCCTTCATTCACAAATTAAATGGGGCTTTCATTTCCAGCCAATAATTGTTGGTTCTTGCAAAATTAAGAGGCCCTTTGCTAGGGCTCTTTACTACCCCATATTTTCTTTCCATTAAGATAATTAATAGCACAATTGAGTCACTGCTGACGTTTCAGCTTCTCCAATCGACAGACGTTCTTTGAGGAGACAAGGTGGGAAGGAGATACACTGGCTAAAACTCTTTATAGATATCTGCTAGATACATTTTTGTACCTTTGATAGATCAGCCAAACTAAAACAAAAAGGACTGACAACAAAAGATGTGATAGCCTAAAGGCTGAGAATATATAATTTCTACAGTGTTCCCTGATCTTTAACAGAGACAGAATATCTGAGTTAACATTACACTTTTTCAAATGTTTTGAGCTGCTTCCAAGTGTATATGCCTCTAACTGTGGGTAAAACATATCATTTATTTAAACCATCCTGAAGATTCCATTTGAAAGGCTTCAAAGAGGAATAAGATATTTTTTTTTTAAAAAAAGAGGTCACATTCCTGGAGACGAAAACACAAATATGATTGTAAAGCTTCCAGTTAATGTGGATCTTTTCACTAATAACTCAGAGATTAAAGCCTCAATTAATTATCTGCATTTCACAGTCAGAAGCTTAACTAATACTATATACTGCTGAACAGCAATCTAATGCTATTAAGGACAAAATATTAAAACTTTGAGAGGCTTAAGATGGTACCCTCTTCTTCTAACATTTTCTATGTACTGAATCTGGAAAACTCAGAAAGAAAGGCACAGAAGAAACAGAATATGAGCTGCTGGTTCCCTGGAGAGTAGGACAAGAGCTTGAAATTCTTTGGACGATTATGATCAAGCTTGCTGAGTTCAGAATATTTCTCAAATCTGGAACTATTAAAAGGGACTCACACAGGATTCTTTCACTTCTTTTCATTAAACCACAAGCAATAACCAAAAAACCAACAAAAGCATCCGGACAAGGCACTGTGTAAAAAGCAAAAGTAAAATTTCCATTTTTAGCATGTAGATTCCTTCTGCCTTTCCAGGGCAGGCACATTAACTATTCAGCTTGATATAAACATTAACATGTGCATATACTAGGCCAGCTTTAAGAAGGGAAGGGGACTGAAGAAAAAAAACATGCTGTTAGCAAGAGACCAAGTAAAACTGCCTTTTTTTTCCCCCACATCTGCAAAGATTGACTTGCTTGGACCCAGCTCACATAAGGAATAAGCCTCCAATCATCTACCATGATCATACGCAATGCTCTGGGTCTTGGTTTTTCTTGGCTAGCGGACTTGTGCCCCAACCAGTTTAGGCAATGGTGTATCATCACAATAAATGGAGGCTTCCTTGGAGATGTGACAGCAGCAGCAGCCCACTCAGCCACGCTGTCCCCAGAGTGGTGCGTGGCTCCAAAAGCTGCCAGAAGCAAAATGGATGCTCACATCCTGTGCATTGACTGCAAGTGACCTAACAAAGACTTATTACAGAAATGGTGTTAAAAAGAGAGAGGGCTCCTTGAAATACTAAGAGAATTTACGGTATTTATCTTCCTCTTTCACCTGGTGAAACTTCTTTTATTTGATTGGATTTTTTGAGTGTAGAAGGTGCTACACATGATGGAAAGCAGCCTGCAGGAAGAGGAACACATCTGCAGCATCATTGCAGGGCTCAGACAGTGAGCTTTAACTCCAACCTATAATACTTGACAAGAAAACAGATCTCCTGGAGTATAAAAAATGCTCCCCTGCCAGGCTCAGAGCACACTGTGTATGAAAACACCTGGTACCCAATGATCATCTGTGGCTTGGAACCCAAATCTAGCTCAAATTTCTGTCTTTGGTATCAAACCAAAACAAGTTATCGCTTGGGATTCAGATGGCTTCTCCCTCTCCTGACAGGTTTCTCACAATATTTGGACTTTTTTATAGATGAAAACATATCAAAGGGTAAGAAGCTGAACAGATGGAGCCACCAAGTTAAAAGGAGGGTTACAGAGGATGCTTAAGGAAGAGAATTGTAATGTGTTTCTGGACGAAACCCATTTATCATGATTGCACCATATAAACTGAAGCAGAAAGTCCTGTCTTTCTCGATTTTGCTATTTCTACAGGCAAAGGCAAAATGATTTGTGAAAGATTTCCAGTGGTTATTAAGTGCTTTGAGCTGGATGAGCAGAGTTTATTTCACTTGGCTATTGATAATTATAGTATCGTGACCCTGTAATTAAGGTCCTGTCAGCCTTTCCACGCCAAGCCTTATTCAAGGGATTAAATCAGTCATTTGAAACTGCAGAAGGTTAAAGCTCACCACTGCAGTTGTTGGCCTAGACAGTTCTTTTTTTTTCCCCTCCAAATGTGTATATTGATGAGCCCAATTCTCACCCTATACAGTTGTAAAAAAAAAAAATAAAAAATAAGAGAAGAAGAGATGTTCTGTCTTCTAGGCTTTTGGAAGCGCTACAGAAATGCTGCATCATTTCACATCAGATCATTTCAGGTCCTGCTGCGATGAGAAAATACCGTCCCAGTCTCCCGAAAGAGGAGAAAGCAATTTCTGACCATGGTGCTGATTCCCAGACCAGGGAAACAGCCCTTACCGAGCCGACAGCCGGAAAGAAAGGAGAGAGATATTTCAATTCAGTTCCCAATGTTGTCTCAAGACTTATTCTGAAAAAAATATATAGTGTTTATGGGCGTGAAGGGGGAAACGAAACCCCTCTGAGGAGAAGACTGGAGCTCTGTTGCTCCGAGTACATCAACAAGCACCACGAACAACTGCATAAATAAATACAAGCATAAAAATGCAGTTCTCTGCCATGTGATTTGCACCTGGATTTTATATCTCATTAAGCTTGTTTTACTGCACTGATGATGCAAAGCAAACTTCCCACAAGCTCTCCTTGGCTTCTCTCCATCTCAGTGATCTCTGTTGTTAGATCTGTGCAAGAGTGAGATGGGGTTGAGCTGTTATTTTTTGCGTTTATGAGATGCATTTTTTGTATCTCACTAGCTCTGAGAATATGGCTTAATGCCTTTCACACCTCCAAAAGAAAAGACCTGGCTGTAAACCTGTGGTGATCAAAATAGTTTGCTCTTACTGAATTCAGATCTTTACGGTGCTTGGATAAATTAGTAATTTTCCAGGAAAAAAGCAGTTAGCAATGGTTTGTCAGCTAACTTAGACAGGAAAGCTCATCTCTTCAGCATATAGGTTGTACCTGGAAAAAACTGCAGAGCTATTACACCAGTTATAGGCCTTTGTAACAAATATTGACATTAAAATTAAGTTTGTTCATGCCTAAACAAATGGCTGGCTCCATGCAACAAATTTAAGTACGTTCTAATTATTAAGTCAATGCCTGCCATAGGCTCCCCCAGATCACTGCTTTTGGCCTGCTGGGGGAAAGGCAGGAAAACACACTGACAAACATCTCCTTTCCCTTCCCTAAGGAATCATTTTCTTGTCAATGTAGAAAAAGCCATGAGTCTAAAGCTGAGAACCTTCTATTCCTCAGTGATCAATAATTTCTCTCTTTTAAACAGCTTTATCTGTGTATCTAGTTGCTCCTGGGAAATGCCAGTGGGGTGCCAGACATGACACAGATGCATTACTATCGATGTATCCTTCAGTCACATGACTATCAATAGGTCAGATCGGTGCAATTTGGTATTTTTTGAATATGAAACAAAAAAGGTCACAAGCAATCCATGTACGTCACTCCTTAAGGATAAAAACAACATGCGTTAAGGTGAGGGAGAGAGTAGAGAATTTTATGTGTTCTGGGAGCAGACTGGAATGAACTTGGTCTTAACGAGGAATTTATGGCTATTTTCAGAGTGCTCCTCCCCTCTCTCACTCCCAGCTTTCCATGCTATTGCAGACAGGGAATAGCAAAAAGTATTCCTCTGTTTGATTTGAATTTAGTAACAACTCCCCTCCGCCCGCCCCCCCCCC